>JAJSZK010000289.1:0-31274 GCA_022985045.1 Macadamia tetraphylla | reverse complement strand
GATGCCCAATAGGGGATGTTGTAGGATAGATTAGTAAAAAAAAAAAGAATACCAAATTGACGATAAAGACACAGATTGATCCATGAATCCCCATTAAAACAAAATTATCATGATTCAGAAGAGGGTTTAATTGTAATAATGCCGTCAAAATGGGGAGGTTTGAGTAATATTTGACATCCCAAGGAATGGTATGAGTATCGGGCATAACACAGGGAGGAAGTCTGTAATTTTTCCATTTATGTATTATCATTCTTTTCTGGGATACCCATTACCCCACCCCCTCCCCTCTTTTTTTTTTTTTTTATACACTTTATGACTTCTAATAAGAAGGATTCCACATGGATACTAGACGGGAAACATAATCACTTTTGAATAACATGGTGGATGAATATAGTGTACAGGAGTGCAGATCCTATGTGATTCTTCCTGTAGGATTGATTCAGAGGCAGCTTATTAACTTCGTGTAGTTACACGGAATGCATCACCTGGTTTTGTATAGTTTGCCATGGAGTATGAACACTTCATTAGCTTTACAGAATGCATCAGCTAATGGCAAAAAGCTTGGCAAAGTCTGGGGCCTGTAGATCTATCTGATGGATCACTAATTGCTGGCTGAATTTACTCCTAACCTATGGACTGTTGATCTGTCTTCCTACCCTTCCATACTTCCTGGGTTCAAGTACCCTCCCGCACACTTGGGTGCCCAACTGAAGCATCCCCCTTTCTTGATCTCTCCTCCAAAGGCCCATCGGGCACCCAATCCCCAATTCCCTTGGGAGTCAAAATTTGAATCCATTGCTCGTACGATCACCTGGCTGTACTTGTGTAGATCTAACACCTATTCTTTTTTTTTTTTTCATATATACCTCCTATTCACCCTTGTAGTGACATAGAGTGAGACCGATGTTAAATCCTCATATGTATATGGGTGATTGTGCGTGCGGTGGATCCAATCTCTCCAGGCCACTACAGTGACATAGTGGTGACCCACCTTGGCACCAACAATATATTCTTAGTCTTCTTCTCCAAGTGAAGTGCCTTTCGACACGGAAAAGACACGGTTAATGGAAACGCAAATCCCTCTACAGGCGGAGCCCGCAGTAGGCGCAAATCCATTTGTATTTTGTCAAGGAAAGACGTCGTCGCGATGACGACTTCGCCCAATCACCCACACCCACACGGCACGCCCAGTCGCCCACACCGACTCCTATAATTTGTCAACTCTCTTACTAATGAGTTAACCATAAAAACCAGTACCGACAACAATTGTCAAACGACTTATCCATCCCGCTCCTGCAATCCTCTTGGCAGAAAGCTAGGAACAAAAAAAAATCACCCAACCATGTCGAACCAAAGCCAACTAAATTCTGCGGCGATACTGAATCAGATGAAGCTCCAACTCGCCACCGACGCTGGTAAAGTGATCTCCAAGAAGATCGGCTTTGTCTATCAGCTCAACATCGCCCCCAAGGTCCCTTATCCTTCCCTTGCTTTCTTCTTCTTCTTCTTCCTCTTCTTTTGACACCTTAGTTGAGTTCTGATTGCGCTCTTCTTTAAATGTTTCTTTAATCAGAAAATTGGAACCGATGAGGAGATTTACATCGTTAACCTTAAGAAAGGAGAAGTTACTAAAGGTTAGTGAGTATCCATTCCCCTTCTGCATTGACTCTACCAACGACTGGGTGGAGAAGGAGGAAATCAAAAGCTTGAAGCTGTTGATTTAACTATATGCTTTTTATTTTCCCCCTTTTAGAACAGAAAAATTCAATTTTGATAGAGGATTTGGTCATGATTCTGTTCTGCTTCATATCTGTGAATAAAGTTAGTATTTTTTGGGTTTTGATGGTTTCGTCCTCCTTTCTCCCTCCTCTTGATTTTGGAAATTCAGGTCCTTATGAAGGCAAGCCTGATACCATTTTTTCCTTCAAGGATGCTGATTTTGTGAAGATTGCCACAGGGAAGATGAAACCTCAGGTGGCTTTCATGAGGTATAATAATCTTCCCCAGTTCTTCCATGGTTGTTTCAGTAGCCTTCTGTTTGTTTCATTTCTATTTTGTTTTCTTAAAATGGAATGCAGGGGAGCCATGAAGATTAAGGGTAGTCTGAGCGCTGCCCAGAAGTTCCATCCTGACGTTTTCCTAAAGCAGTCCAAGCTGTGAGCAGAGCAAACTACCATCAGCTCTGGGATCTTCTTGTATCAATTTTCATTTAAAACATTACTTGTAGTCTCAATTCTCAAAGCATGGAAGGGAAGTGAAGATACTGTGAAATACCTAAACCTCTTTATCTTATATGGTAAATATGCTATTCTTTTTTTTCAAATCAAAGGAAGTTTGATTCATTCAGACGTGTCAATTGGGATATTACATTCATACTTTCTAGAATGGATATTTGGTATCCGAAAATTAGCAGTTCACCTTTTGATCCAAAAACTCAAAAAAAAATTGTGATCTATATCTTTCCCTCTCGATTCAAGTTTAAGTATTTCTCGTTGATTTTGGCCCATTTCTTTCGACTCTTGAGTCTCCACCAGTTCGAATTGGGAATTCGATTGGAAATGAAGGCATGGATGCAAATGGCTCTAATTTGAATTGAATGTAACACTTTTTGTATGTGTCCCATTGGTTGTAAATGGATTCAGATTGCTTTTGGGAACCGATTTTTGAAATGCAGATTCCCCTAGACAGATACTAACACAAATCAAATATGGATTTTTGACTATCTATTTACGTACTTAGTGGAGATTGGAGAGTAGAGTTGTGAGTTAAGAAAGAATTGCATGGATAATTGGAGAAGACTAGAGTGAAGGGATGAAACCACTAACTCGTTAGGGACTCAGGGTTGAGATTGAAGTATCATATTTAAAATTATTGAGATGACCTCTATATTTTTTTTTCATTTAATTTATTGTTTAATTACTTGTAATATACTATGAATTGATAAAGTATTTTAGTATTCTAAAAAATTATTATTTAATTGATCGGATAATATCTAAGGTGAAATTGATATATTCATGTCCGCATTAAATGGATTTAGATAGTTCTTGGAAACCATTTTTTGGAATACCTGTTAATAAAAGCAAATCAAATATGGTATGTTATGACGAAAAAGATGAAAAGCTGGTGCTTTCTATGCTCGTGTCCAAAATATTTTTCACCACATGGTGTTTTGTTTATAATTCAAATTTGATGGATATGTTGCTCACTTCTCCATCTAATCATGACTTAAGTTTTATAACGATGTAACATATATATACCAATGTGTTATTGAAGCCTGAAAATTGTTTGACCAACAATTGATTTTTTTTTTTTTTTGTCACAATAGGAACTATAAAACTAGGGAAAAACCCCATAAACGGCGGTGGATCATAGTTTGAAATAGGTTACAATTGGAGATGTAGCACATCCATGAACTCTTGATCCATCCATGGGGGTAAATAGAACACTCATATTTTCTCCAAAAACTGTGAAAGATTGTTGAATAGTTGAGCGGCTATTCTCTGCAGTGAGTGCGGCAGTGCGGTGAGCATCGGATGGCCAAGAGCATTTGGTCATGCGTTCCGAGGTCATCTCAGCCATCCGATGCTCACGGCACCGGTGAGCATCGGATGGCCAAGAACATCTGGAGTTTGGTGTTGGAGACAAGGTGTTCTTGCGGATCTCCCTAGTTAAAGGGGTGATGTGGTTTGGCAAGAAGGAAAAGCTTAGTCCAAGGTTTATGGGACTGTATGATGTACTGGAGAGGATCGGACTGGTAGCTTACCGGATAGCTTTATCGCCAAAGTTGGAAGGTACACATGATGTCTTCCATGTTTCTACGTTGAGGAAGTACATTCCTGACCCCACTCACGTCTTGACTTACATACCCAGTGAGTTGGACGAGGATTTTTCCTACGTGGACTTTCCGGAGAAGATTGTTGACCGGAAGGAGCATGTTCTCCGCAACCGCACCGTTTCCTTTGTTAAGGTAAAATGGATGAACCACCCCGAACAGGAAGCATCCTGGGAGCGGGAAGATGAGATATTGAAGCAGTATCCTGGATTGTTTGATTTTCCAGATATGTTCAGTTTCGAGGACAAATTTCTTGTAAGGTGGGGGGAATGTTACACCCATGCCCTAACTCGATCTAATTTGAACTGTTGTGATAGGTCACGGACCGGAGATCGAAAGCACGCCAGGTTTTGGCTCGCGGCCACCCATTGCCAAAGGGGGAGAGATGACCCCAAGTGTTTGTACATCGCGTGCCAATCTAATTGGAGGGGATTCGTACCTTCCGATCCCAGACGATAAGTGACCCGACGCCACACACATAAGTCCAGGCATGTATCAAAGTTGCCGAAAGGCCTTGAGCATATCCGAGGACAACCAACCATGCAAGACCAGCCATGGGACAACAAACAGTCAAGACAGCTTGCTGTCCTGACCACCGAAAATATGCCACCGGATCCACTGGGCCTGAATCCGGTGGGCTGTTTCCGGTGAACATAACAGGCTGCTGTCATGGTGTCGATACCCGTGGGTCCCACCACTCACGTCGTAAACAGTAGCGAATGATCCCAAATCATCCCCCACACTTTAATTTTGACGTGAACGCATTTGAACCTAAGTGGACGGGTTCTCGGGCTCCAAAAGTCATAATAACCCGATTGGTCCGAATAGGGTCCAACCAAACAGACCCTAAGATCAATTTTAACTTATAAGTTAGAAATGAGGAATTCATTTCCTCATTTCTATTGTGTCCAATGTAAGGAAGGAGAGACAAAGGAGAAGAAGGAAGAAGAAGAAGGGGAAGAAGAAGGAGAAGGCTTACCTTGGTGCCGGTTGCTGCCAAGTTATCGGAATCGTTGTCGGAGGTAAGTACACTCACTTCCACCACTCTCTCTCTTCATTTCGACCTAGATAAAGCTAGGTATGGATGGAATCTTAGTGTACAAACCAAGATAAGATCATAGAATGCATGTTTTACCCTCCCGGTGTTGTTGTCGAGCTCGAACCAAGCCCGGTGAGCTTTGGCAACATGTATTGCCAAAAGACCAACTAGGGTTTCGATCATTCGATCGACGTATCTCCCAAATGGCACGGTGGAATTAGGATTTTATTGTCTTAGAATGATGTTGGGAACATCCCTTACAAACTCCACGGAACAAATCCCGACGATCGAGCCTGAGCTGGAAAGCCCCAAAATAGGTGGACTGTCCTAGAACTACCACCGGAAATAGTCCACCGAATCCACTGGGTCTGCTTCCGATGGCATATTTCTGATGTACTACTGAGCCTTAGGATCTCTCTGTCAGTTCCACCGAAACAGGACTAATATTTCTAGTGAAAATTCCCTGTTTCCGGTGACATTACTATCACTGATGGATTTTGTCTGTACCCTTTGGGGGGTGATCCATGTGGGTCCCTCCCGATATTTTTGACACGTATTGATGTACGATTATCCTTATGTCTAGGACAGTGATGCGCACGAGCCCCAAGATCAAAACGAGTGGATTGATCAGTGGCCTTATCTGAACCTTAACACAAGCAGAGATCAACAAGGTGAGGGATGGTTGTTTTATTTTGGGTTATTTAATTATTATAGAATTGTTCACATGTGTAGATTTAATATGCTTAATTATATTGCTCACGTGATGATGGTGATTATCATAGGTTACATTCTTATGGATTTCATATGAACTGTTCATTTATATGTATGACGGGATCCGGTGTGGCCGAGGTGGTACTAGTACCGTGATTTCGTGTGTTTGGTTATGTGTGAGAGACAAAATCCAGTGTGGCCGAGGTGGTACCGGTGCCGTGATTACCGTGTATATGTTGCATTCTTGTATTGATTATGTGCATTAGAGTTAATCGTAGTCATGGGTTACACCTGGTGGCCAAGGTCTCGCTGGTATCGTATAACCTGGGACTGTATTTGGAAATGGATACACTTCGTGATCGATGTTTGGTACCAATGTCGCGTAGTCCATACTCAACTGTGATATGTATGCTAGATTAGGTAAACGATCTCAGATTTCACTTTGTGGCCAAGGTCTTGCTGGTATCGTGTACCTAAGACGGTATTTGGAGATGGATTACACTTTGTGGCCGAGGTCTTGCCGGTATCGTGTAATCATACTAATGGTATCACTATGAAGGCATGTAGTGTATATGTGGTTAGGTATCACTCCCTATTCTACGAACCCTTACCAACAAGGGTTGAGGTATTGGATAACCCATTGTGGTATGGTCAATGTGCCTTCTCGGATTGCCATACCCGCAGTACGATGTGATTGTAGCCGGAGGCGGGAACCTATCCAACCGACCAATGTATTACCGGTGCCATGACTGTCAGGAGGGGGTTATCAGGGGCTTACTGGGTGACCCATGGACGCATACGGGGGACTGGCAGGCTTCTATTCATGGCTAGAGTTTGTATCCTTGCATAGTCGATGGTGGTTCCGAGATGAAAGATACAGCCTAATGCACCATAGTAGCATTCACTAGACTTAGTTTGTATTGTTAAGTGGAGAATAAATAAATGAACTGCATCACGAGCATCATGGACTATGTGTTTAATTTTCACAATTATGCATCATAAATTATTACTGCTATTGTCTTGCTTGGATGTGCTTGACCCCACCCCTCACTGAGCGAGTTGGAAAGCTCACCTCACTTATATACACTTTTAGATGATGATGATGTAGGTACGGTCGTGCCTATGGCTAGTGACTCTTTTTCCTCCGGACTTGAGCACAGAGTGAGCAACTGGTGGATGCCGAAAGCGGAGGAGCATGGCCAGGACTATGCTTGTGACTTTTGTGCATACGCGACGCCATGAGGTGTTCGGCATATTTTTGATTATGTTGATACAGGTCTATGAATATTATGTTTTAAACTTGATATATGTAAGTCTTGAAGGATTGTAAATAGAATAGCTTGGTTAACGATATTATGTTTATCATTAGATAATTTTCCCATTTATATCTGATGATTTCACTATTATACTCTGATTCCGCTGCTTTTGGTTGGTTGTGATGTGAGATTGTGAAATGTTAAAGTACTGCTATCAGCGATCCTGGTAGGTTTGTAAGACAGGTACGTGTCTTACTCACACCGTTAGTATTCCAAATAGTAAGTTGGGTCTACTGGAATTGCGGTATGACAGCTATCGCATCAGAGCGCGATACTCTGCCTTAACTCACAATCTCAGCTAAACCATGATTTTGGGAAAATTAGGATTAAATAAAAATCTCAAGACAACAATAATAAAAATTTCACAATTAGGAGACAAGTATAGGTGTTAAATCTGTTTCATTATAAAGGAGAACTTGATTACACAACTTACACTTTTTATAAAATTAAAGTACGAAAAACAGGAAATCCTAACTAGCATAAAGACTAGGAATGTAAATGAGAAACAAATGACATAAAATGAAAGTTCAACTAAACCTAAAACATCAAACTCAAATAAAATATGGAAAGGAAAATCCTAAAAGCTACAGTGGCAAATATGCCACTACTCCACTCTTGCTCTATGTCGCTGGTTCTCCCTCGCCCGAGCCTGGTTCGACCATGTGTTCTTGAAAGAGGCACCGAATTGTCACACCCTTCACACTAATCGGATCGTGACCGAGTTAACTCCGTTAACCCAAACCTACCAGATCATCTCGATAAGACCCACCACAAAGATACCCACATCTAAGATAAGTATTCAAAATTTCAGTGGAAGACTTAAATTACTTGTAAATATCCCCAATATACTTGATCCCAAAATTGTAGTATATAGCTAAATACATGTGGGCCCACAGACATGATATTTACACAAAAAGAATAACAATTTACGTATCAAGTACACAAAAGGGGAGGTCATCAAAAGAATCAAAAGAAAATTTAACAAGTGTCATTACTCAGGTCCCAAAGACCCTCGACATGCAATCAAGATCGTGCTCATACTCCTCAGGGACCCACCAATCCTCAACGAAAAACTTGACAATGGGGCCCGACTCCTGATCTTTAGGCGGGTGACCTGTAAAATCATCTAAAAGAGGTGTGCACGTGGGATGAGCTCACTAGCTCAGTAAGTGAAAAGAAAGACCACACAACAATCACATCCATATGCACTATATGCTATGCAATTCATTTTAAATCTTATCCACCCAAACAACATTACTAAGTCTTTGGTTATGTGCTACTGACAACCACAGTCGTGTCGTGAACTCCATCCCGCGATACGCCCATAGGGTTGTCGGAGAAGGCCCACCGTGAGTACTCAGAAAAGTAAAGCATGCTGACTACCAGCTCCCAACATAAAAGTAAATGATAGAAAAGTAAAGGTGCTGACCCCAGCAATTTAAAAGCAGTACGATTGGCTCTCTTGAATATACCACTAAGGTTGCCGACTGTCCTAATGACCAGCCGGGCGTATGTCTAACCACCACAGTGACCCGACAACCGCGACCACTGCTTCCCCCCAAGTGATAACCCAACACCTCAACCCCTGTTGGGAAAGGTCATAGCACGGGAAATAATAATCCTAATGCGTATGCTTCTATATGACAAAGTACGATTGTATAGTGCCACCGCGTCCCATACCACAGGCCACCAATGCACTCGTTTCCAAGCCGACTACGGTGTCTAGTCTAATAATGCATCATGCATAGTAATCCAACCGTTCATCACATAAGCACATCAATTATTTAACATTGATAATGTAAAGCACAACACACATATCATAAATCATTTGTTTAGAATGCACAAGCAATGCGTGCGAACGGCATACGAGGATGACTAATCTACATATAATTTGCATAATGACGTAGCTAGTCTAGATACAATTTAATGATGCAAAAACAAGCTTAAAATAAATTCAAATGTCCTCTCCCCACTTACTTGTTGGGCACAAAAGCTCACGTTCGGTACGGGTGAGATCCGACGTGAGAAACGTAAATTCTAGTGGAACCTATCATAAGCGAATGGGGTTAGCATTTCACCACCTTGGGGTTAAAACTAATGAGATTTGATGTTTAAATCATGTTTAAAATCATAAAAAAGGTTTGCTCGTCCGTTTTGGGCCCATTCGGGCTCAAAAATCCGACTAGGGGGCCAATAGGTGGGCCAGACAGCCCACCTGTCTTCGCCCACCAGTCTTCACAGGCGGGCCGGATAGCCCACCGATTCAACCGGTGGGCCTCCACAGGTGGGCGACTTCACTCGCCAATCCCCACCCATCGGTGGGGACTGAGGCGCTGCCCCAACAGGTTGGAGCCCTCAGGCGGGCAGCTTCGCCCGTCGGTCTTCGCCCACCTGTGGGGACAAAAATTTACTTTCTTCTTTGAAACATTCCTCAACCTTGGGAAAACCAAATAGGGTTGTTCCAATCACATTTTCCACACATCCAAGGTCTTATAAGATGATTCTAACCTAGATCTAAGTTAGATTTAAGGATTGAAAAGCAATCTTACCTTCTTTGCTCAAGAACTCTTCCAAAACCCCAAAATCACCTCTTAACTTAAGAAATCGCCAATGCTTCTCAAATCTTGTAAACACTTCTTTAAACCTTCAAAATCAATACATAGACCATCTATCAAACCTTAGATTCATCATCTCAAGTGGGATTTACAAGATCTCAAGGAACTCTACCCAAATCAAGGGTTTCACTTGGGGTTTGGTCAAAGTTTAAGAAGTATAGCTTTCACTCACCTCAAATCGTAGGTCTCTTGTTGGGGATCACTTTTCCGGTGCCGGAATGAGAAGATCAAACCTTGGCGTCGCTTAAAATCATTTCTTCCTCCGCTTTCTTTCCCTTTCTTCTTCTTCGTTCTCTTTTCTTCCTTTCTTTTCTCTCTCCTCTTTACTCTTCTCACCAACTCTTTAATGCATTAAATGAGAAAAAGGAGAACGACAATAAGTACTATTTATACTTAGAGAATATCTAGTAACTACATGGGTGGGTCACATAGGTGGGCAGGTTCGCCCGCCTGTGACCGCCCACCTGTTGGTCAAAACTTAGCCAAACAATTGAGATTTCGATGGAATTCGACTCTTGGCATGTATCTCGCTCTTGGTATGAGATATATAATACGTATACACTTTAGGATACGGCTATATACCAGTATTACCCGTACATGGCCTTATGATATGTGTATGTACATGGCTTGGGTACACCCATCTCCTCTGGCATTGACTCGGATTTGTCTGGCCAACCTGTGTTCAAAGTTACCCTTGCCATTATGGTCCATAGGGAACCCGCCTTAACCCTCTCTGTTTGGGTCCTGCATGGTTAAACCGGGTCAACCATGTAAGTAAACCAGGTTTTAAAAGTAGGGTTTCACATTTACCCCCCACTTTTTGAAAATTTCATCCTCGAAATTAGTGTACCTAGTTGTTCGAAAAGGTGAGGGTACTTGGCTTGGATTTCATCTTCTTTCTCCCAAGATGCTTCTTCAAGTGAATGGTTAGCCTATCGCACCTTTACGAAGGAAATGAAGCGGTTGCGAAGGGTTTTCACTTTTCGGTCCAAGATTTCAGCTGGTTGTTCTTTATAGGTCATATCAGCTTCTAGATATTCTGGTTCCACAAGTAACACATGCGATGGATCGTGAACGTATCGCTTTAGCATGGATACATGGAATACATTATGAAAATTTCTGAGCGAAGGTGGAAGAGCAAGCATGTAGGCTCTTGAGCTAACCCGAGTCAAAATCTCAAATGGGCCAATGTATCTCGGGCTCAACTTACCCTTTCTATGGAACCTATGCAACCCTTTAGTAAGAGAAATCTTAAGAAACACCTTTTCTCCTGCTTGAAACTCAATGTCTTTCCTACGGGTGTCTGCATAGCTCTTTTGACGTGATTGAGCTATCTTAATCCTTTCTCGAATAACATCGATCGTGTCACATGTCATCTGTATCATTTCGGGTCCTAGCATTCGGCGTTCGCCTACCTCATTCCAATATAGAGGAGTTCTACATTTCCTACCATATAATGCCTTATATGGAGCCATCCCAATTGTAGCTTGATAACTGTTGTTATAGGCAAACTTCATAAGGGGTATATATTCTTCCCAACTTCCACACATTTCCATTGCATATGCCCTGAGCATGTTCTCTAATATCTGTATGGTTCGCTCTGACTGACCATCAGTCTGTGGGTGGAAAGCAGTACCCAAGTTCACTTGTGATCCCAAAGCATGTTGAAAATTTTTCCAAAATCTGAAAGTGAACCTTGGGTCCCTATCTTTGGGTGAAAAAGTACTTAAGGCTTTTGTGATCACTATATATCTCGCACTTCTCCCCATACAAATAATGTCACCAAATCTTTAGGGCAAAAATGACTGTGGCTAGTTCCAAGTCATGAGTGGGGTAGTTCTTCTCATATTCCTTTAGTTGTTGAGATGCATACGCTATCGCCTTACTGCGCTGCATGAGAACACAACCCAACCCGACCTTAAAAGCATCAGTAGATCGTCATTCCACCTGCCTTCGTGGATGGTCAACACAGGGGCTGACACCAACCTTTTCTTCAATTCCTGAAAACTCTTCTCACATTCCTCTGTCCATTCAAATTTTACCCCCTTTTTGGTTAACTTAGTCATTAATGCTGAGATCCGAGCATAATTCTCAATGAAGTGCAGGTAGTACCCAGTTAAACCCAAGAAACTTCTAATTTCTGTAACGTTATTGGGGTTTTCCCACTCTACTACCACTTTCACCTTATCAAGATCCACCTCGATTCCATCCTTAGACACTACGTGTCCAAGGAATCCAACTTGCTTAAGCCAAAATTCACACTTACTATATTTGGCAAACAATTGTTGTTCTCTCAGCCTCTGTAATACCATCCTCAGGTGTTGAGTATGCTCCTCTTCCGTCTTAGAGTAGATCAAGATGTCATCAATAAAAATAATTACCCATTTATCCAGGACATCATGAAATACTCGATTCATTAAATCCATGAATGCTACCGGTGCATTGGTTAATCCAAAAGTTAACACTAGGAACTCATAGTGACCATACCGAGTCCTGAAAGCTGTCTTGGGTATGTCACCGCTCTTTATCTTGAGCTGATAATAGCTTGATCTAAGGTCTATCTTTAAAAATACATTTGCACCTTGTGGTTGGTCAAACAAATCATCAATGTGTGGCAATGGATACCGGTTCTTAATGGTTAGCTTATTCAATTCCCGATAATCGATGCACATATGCAAGTTCCCATCCTTCTTGACAAACAATACAGGGGCACCCCAAGGTGAAACACTTGGGCGAATAAACCCCTTCTCCAATAATTCTTGCAACTGCATCTGTAACTCCCTCAATTTGGTTGGTGCCATCCTGTATGGAGCTTTTGACACTGGAGCTGCTTTAGGAATCAAGTATATGGAAAATTCTAACTCTTTATTAGGCGGTAGATGCATCAGATCATCTGGAAAGACGTCAGGAAATTCTTTAACCACCTCTACCTCTTCTAGAGGTGTAACCTTTGCATCAACATCAAGTACCGATGCTAAGTAACCCTGACATCCACTTTTCAACAACTTTACCGCTTGAAGAGCAGAGATGAGGACCTTTCTAGCCCATTTTATTTTATCTGCTTGGTATACCAGTTCTTTCCCTTCATCATTTGTCACCCTAATTAATTTTTCGACACACATCACATTTGCTCGATGGGCCGACAACCAATCCATGCCCAGTTTAACGTTAAAATTCTGTATGTTGAATTTGATGAGTTGTGCATTCAATTTCTTTCCACTGATTTCCACTGAGCACGGCCCATACACCTCCTTCAATTGTGTTAGTTTGTCTGTAGGCATACTAACAATCATCTCATGATCTAGTGTCCTGGGCGACATACCAAGTTTCTCAGCAAATCTCTTAGATATGAATGAATGTGTAGCTCCTAAATCAAACAAGACATAGGCTGGTATACCCGATATAGGTAGAACACCTAGTGCAACAATGCATATAAGTATAGCAGGTCATCAAAATTCAGCATAAGAAAAATCTTAAATTAAAATGTACCGCTACCACTTCGGCGGCCGCTTCCTCACCGATAAGGCATACATTCTTCCTTATGGTTGATTCCCCCGAGTTAAGGGAGGTCTGTACACAGAGGGCTGACTAGATGGTAAGGCTGGTTTGACTCGACAGTCTTTGGCATAATGCCCATAAGAGTGGCAATTAAAGCAATGGATTTGTGACGCCGAAACTGGGGCGGGGCCCCTTTCTACTTGACCTGATGTAGATGGGGGACAGGGTGGCCTTGTGACCGTAGGCACCGTACTAGTGTTCAGGCGAAAAGATGTAGAGCTCGACCACCAGCTGGTCGAGGAAGGTAGCCAGCCAGATGGCCTATAGGGCTATCTATATGTAGGCCCAGAACTATACGACCCACGGTATACCTTGGATGAGTTGCCCATGTCCGAAAATGGATTAGTCCTCTTCCACAATCTAGGTGTGAGGGATTGCTCTCCCTTCTGCTTATCTTCCATGGTTTTAGCTTTTTGCACAATCTGGCCACAATCTGTCAAATCTAAGACCTCGAGCACTGACCCAATCGATGCCTTTAATCCCTTCAGAAACCTTGCAGCCTTTTCTTCAGCTGACCTCATATGCCTAGGGGAAAAATGGAACAAGCTTTCAAACTGCTGCTGATACTCAAGGAGAGTCTTATTCCCTTGAGTCAAGGCCATGAATTCCGTCTCTTTACGGTCTCTGAAGCGATGAGGGTAATGGTTTACCAAAAACAACTCCTTGAACTGCTCCCATGTGGGTTCTGGATGTGTGGCAAACAATATAGGCTTAGAGGCTTGCCACCAAGAGTTGGCTTTATTCTTGAGTTGCAGCCTTGCATAAATAAGCTTCTGTGCCTCAGTGCACTCAATTACCTCAAATATCTTTTCCAGCTCTTGGATCCACTGGTCTGGCTCTAGAGGATCACTCCCCACCTTAGAGAATACAGGTGGCAAGTTCCTCTTAAAAGATTCCACTACCCTTATCGTATTATTCATCGATGAGTAATTGGGTGCATATGCCAAATAGTAAGGGTACGGAGGGGGCACCATATATGGAGGAGTGCTGAGTGGCAAAATTGAAGGTGTACCTCCGGCTTGTGGTCCCATATCATACCCTACAGGTGGGTCTTGTGGAGTAGTTATCCGAGGATGTTGACCAGGTTGAGGAAGGTCTAACTATTGCTGTATAGCAGCCATAAATGTCTGTTGCTGCTGGAGAATTCGTTGCTGGAAGGCTTGCTATGACTACTGAACTATGGTCGCAACATCACTCGGAGTGATGACAGGTGGAGGATCCAGAAGTGTGGTCAAAGGTGGGTCCCTTTGAGCCACACCCTTGTCAAGGGTTTCTTGAGGTTGTGGAAGTGGGGTTTGCCCCACAGAGCGGTACCTTTGAGGATTTGGTGGTCAACTGATAGGAAGAGGACTACATGAGGTTCCTCGAGCATTGCTACCGAATCTAGTGCGTACCATTGTGTCCTTGCACCTGGATCATACCGTACACAAAACATTGGTTAAGTACCTTAGAATTTACATAAGCACATAATCATATGCCAAAATACGGGGTATTGTAGTGTATGATGTCTTGCATCTAGCCACAGCTTAGCTCCGAGAGTACTGTGCTAGCTCTTCAACAAGTAGGACAGTGGTCCCACTCGACCCTTTTTTTTTCCTCTCTCAACCGGCGGTCTACCACCTGCGGGCAGCTCGGGTCGGGCCCATCGGTCTAACCCGAGGTGAAAAAATAAAGGGGCTTTTAAGCCTCTTTCACCCTCATTTCTCCCATCTTCTACCTTGGCTCAACTCAGGGCGATTTTGGAGGGTTTCTTGGTGCATCCACTCGCGATTTCACTCAACGATTCCACGGATTTTGGAAGATCCAAGTGCTTTTCACTCTCAAGTAAGTCTCTTCTCCATTTCTCTTCTTGGAACATATATTTTGGGTGTTGAATCCATTTATACTTCCCAAAACTTGATTTTTTTCATGTTTCTTTCCATAGAATAATCATTCCATGAGAATATGATGCTTCCTTTGTGACTCATTCATAGTTTTAGGCTTTACTACCTAATCTATGAGAGAAAATCCCAAACCGTGCCCTAATTTCTCCAATTTGGGGTTTTCTTCTATCTCTACCCTTTTCTCCCCAACTAACAACTCAAATGGGATTTCTTATCCTTGATTTGCACTTACATTGTTGGAAGGATCATGGAAACTTGTATATGCTTGCAATTCCATCTCTTTTCTATGAAAATCCATCTCTTTTCCATGAAAATCCATCTCTTTTCCATGAAAATCCATCTCTTTTGTGTTAGGTTTCCTGAAAAAAAAAATTTTGGGGTTTCTATGATTCTCTTCACTTCATTCCATACTTGTGAACAACTTTGAATCACTTACCATTCCTTGCACCTCAATGTCATAACAGAATTTTTTTTTTTTTTTTTTTTTTTGCATATTCTTGGTTGTATAATGATAGGCATTACTATCATTGACATGTAAAGCTTCAAGTTTTACACTATTATGGGATTTTCATTCTCTTGGATTGAACTTGCACATTGAATTTGGGGGCTTTCTACCATTTGACACCAATTACCCCACTTGAGGAAATTCTTATGAGGCTTTCCATCACTTCTCACTTGCCATGCTTTATACTCCTTTGTCACTCTTCTATTTTGCAACATGCTAGTGGATGCCATGTTTGGGCATTTCCTCCTATTCATTTCTCCATGGCTTAACCACTTCTCTTTTTATAATGATCCACATTATGTATTTAGGTGCATTTACATGTGCTTGCTCACCCTCCTGTTTACTTCCTTTGTCATGCAAAAATTTTACTTATCACTATTTCTTCTCTTTTCTTACTAGGATGCCTTCTCGCAAGGGCAAGGAACCCTCATCCTCTTCTAATAGACGTAGGGCCACAACTTCAAAATAGAAGGGTGTAGGGACTAGTTCCCCAGTCCTTCGTACAAGGCAACAAGGACATGCCGCCATAGATCCTCTAGACTATGATGAGGGACTCTTCCAGAGTTTGAGGGCAGAAACGAATTGGCAGACCTTTCTAAAGAAGTCTGTGATGATGAAGAAAACCATGGGAACTTGTGATTTCAACAAGATTCAACTACAAGAGAGGTTTACTGCACTGGGTTGGCAGTCCATCCTTAACATTGACCGCCCATGCTATGAACACCTGGTTCGAAGGTTTTATTGTAACTTGGAGGTCTCTTACCAGTATGGGGAGTACTCAATCACCAGCATGGTGAAGGGAGTGAACATTCGTTTGACTATGGACAATCTTGCTAGTATTTTAGATATGTCATCAGTTGGGCATCAATTCTATAGCCCCCCAAGGAGTAAGCCCATGGGCCCATCCTTAAGTTCGGAGATGCAGGACCACATTTACAAGACCATTAGTGGTAGTAAGGTGCGTTCGGATTCTGAGATGACATTCAACCCGGAGGCTCATGTATTTGCTCGCTTGGTTCAGTTTAATTTTCTCCCTAGAGGAGGACATAGGAACCAAGTGGGCTTCATGGCAACCTACATAGCCTTCCACATCTATAAGGCCTTGGAGGGAAGTGCCGAGCATTTATGCCTGCCCTACATTATACTTAAGACTATGGAGCATCATGCCACACATCCTGAGGACAGAGGTTTCCCATATGGTAGGACCCTCACCAGGGTTTTCGAGTTCTTTGGGGTGGATTTGAGTGGTGAGGAGGGAAAAACCCCAACGGACAAATTTAATAGGGAAAACCTACGCAGGATGGGTCTCCAGCTCTTATGGATGTACTTCAGAGGGCAGGAGCTTAAGGAGGCAGGGACAGGGGGAATGTCCACAGGGAGGATGTCCACATGGAGGAGGAAAATAATGAGGAGGATAAGGATTATGTTCCTCAATTCGAGGGGGAGGACTTCCTGGACAAGGATGTCCTCGAGGAGGAGCCTCTTGATTCGAGAGATGTTGATCCTGACTTTGGTAGGGCTGCAGACCCATAGCATAGAGCCCCACCACCTAAAAGTGGCGCATTTGACTTTGAGAGTATGATGACCAGTATGAGGGCCTTGAAAGATGGGCAAGATCAGCTTTTGAGAAGACTAAATGAGAGTGCTTCTAGAGAGGAAAATATCTTAGAAAGGCAGGCTACATTAGAGAACTCCTTCCTAAGATTGAGCGAGGATTTGGACATAACGGCCAATGCCATTTCAACGGACTTTATCCAACTTCGGAGGGATGTGCAACTAGTGAATGTGAGGTTTGATCACTACGATCATCGGCTCAAAGTTAAATCGAGGCCTAGGAGGGATGGAGTAGTAGAACTAGATGATGATGAGGGTCTCTGAGGACTTAGCCTGCCTATCCTAATCAGCTTTTACTTGTCTCTGTTGTTTATGTGTTTATGGTGGACTATATATATTGTACTTTTCTCTGTAATTTGGACTTGCTAATGTGGTGTTATGATGTTGTTAGTGACTTTTAGTTAGTTTTGTCTGCTTGACAAACTTATTGTAATTCGGTTGTAACAACGTTAGTTAGCCTTTGTTGATTATGCTTATTCATATATGTATGTTGTCTATCAGATGCTTCTATTTGAAAATTTTGAAAAATCTTATTTTAGCATTGTTATGCTGCCGAAATTTTGTTAAATCCGTACTCGATGGGTTATGCAATCAAATAACTAATCTTTTATTTATTCCAAGCAAACTTTCTCTAATGCATGCCATGAAATGCAATAATTAAATGCAACCATCATTTTCTTTTTGGCTTTTAATTCTTTAAAGTTTTTACATTTACCCAACCACATTTCCTTTCATAGATTCTATGGGGTCTAAATGGTATGTTGTGAGTGGATAGAGCATCACGCTCTGATACCAGCATTGTCACACCCGCTCAACGTAATCGATCGGTGACCGAGTTAACTCCAGTTAACCCAAACTGCTAGGATCTTCTCGATCAGATTCACCACAAGATACCCACATCTAAGATAAGTGTTCAAAAGTTCAGCGAAGACTTAAATTACCCGTAAATATCCCCAATATACTTGATACCCAAATTGTAGTATATAGCTAAATATATGTGGGCCCGCAGGCATAATATTTATACAAAAAGAATAACAATTTACGTATCAAGTACACAGAAGGGGAGGTCATCAAAAGAATCAAAAAGCAAAATCTTGTACAGTGTCATTACTGCGGTCCCATAGCACAACCCTCGCACATGCAATCAGCACCGTGCTCATACTCCTTGGGGACCCATCAATCCTCAACGGAAAACACGACAGTGGGGCCCGACTCTTGATCTTCAGGCGGGTGACCTGTAAAATCATCTAAAAGAGATGCACACGTGGGATGAGCTCACTAGCTCAGTAAGTGAAAAGAAAGACCACACAACAATCACATCCATATGCACTATATGCTATGCAATTCATTTTAAATCTTATCCACCTAAACAACATTACTAAGTCTTTGGTTATGTGCTACTTACAATCATAGTGCGCGTATGCCCCGGGTATGAGCTGTGAACTCCATCCCGCGATACGCCCATAGGGTTGTCGAGAAGGCCCACCGTGAGTACTCAGAAAAGTAAAGCATGCCGACTACCGGCTTTCAACATAAAAGTAAATGACAGAAAAGTAAAGGTGCTGACCCCAGCAATTTAAAAGCAGTACGATTGGCACTCTTGAATATACCACTGAGGTTGTCGACTGTCCTAATGACCAGCCGGGCATATGTCTAACCACCACAGTGACCCGACAACCGCGACCACTGCTTCCCCCCAAGTGATAACCCAACACCTCAACCCTTATTAGGAAGGGTCGTAGCACGGGGAATGATAATCCTAATCCGCATGCTCCTATATGATAAAGTACGATTGTATAGTGCCACCAAGTCCCATACCACGGCCACCAATGCACTCGTTTCCAAGCCGACTACGGTGTCTAGTCTAATAATGCATCATGCACAGTAATCCAACCGTTCATCACATAAGCACATCAATCATTTAGCATTGATAATATAAATCACAACACACATATCGTAAATCATTTGTTTAGTAAGTGTCCTCTCCCCACTTACTTGTTGGGCACAAAAGCTCACATTCTGTATGGGTGAGATCCGGCGTGAGAAACGTAAATTCTAGTGGAACCTATCATAACCGAATGGGGTTAGCATTTCACTACCTTGGGGTCAAAACTAATGAGGTTTGATGTTTAAATCATGTTTAAAATCATAAAAGAGGGTTGCCCATCCGTTTTGGGCCCATTCGGGCTCAAAAATCTGACTGGGGGGCCAACAGGTGGGCCAAACAGCCCACCTGTCTTCGTCCACCGGTCTTCACAGGCGGGTTGGATAGCCCATCGATTCAATCGGTGGGCCCCCTCAGGCGGGCAGCTTTGCCCGTCGGTCCCCACCCGCCAGTGGGGACTGAGGCACTGCCCCAATAGGCAGGAGCCCTCAGCAGTGCAGCACCTTTCGCCACCGGGGGCGAAATTTACTTTCTTCTTTGAAACGTTCCTCAACCTTGGGAAAACCAAATGGGGCTATTCCAGTCACATTTTCTACACATCCAAGGTCTTGTAAGATGATTTTAACCTAGATCTAAGTTAGATTTAAGGATTGAAAAGCAATCTTACCTTCTTTGCTCAAGAACTCTTCCAAAACCCCAAAATCACCTCTTAGCTTAAGAAATCGCCAATGCTTCTCAAATCTTGTAAACATTTCTTTAAACCTTCAAAATCAATACATAGACCATCTATCAAACCTTAGATTCATCATCTCAAGTGGGATTTACAAGATCTCAAGGAACTCTACCCAAATCAAGGGTTTCACTTGGGGTTTGGTCAAAGTTTAAGAAGTATAGCTTTCACTCACCTCAAATCGTAGGTCTCGTGTTGGGGATCACTTTTTCTGTGCCGGAATGAAAAGATCAAACCTCGGCGTCGCTTAAAATCATTTCTTCCTCCTCTTTCTTTCCCTTTCTTCTTCTTCGTTCTCTTTTCTTCCTTTCTTTTCTCTCTCCTCTTTACTCTTCTCACCAACTCTTTAATGCATTAAATGAGAAAAAGGAGAACGACAATAAGTACTATTTATACTTAGAGAATATCTAGTAACCACATGGGTGGGTCACACAGGTGGGCGGGTTTGCCCGCCTGTGACCACCCACCTGTTGGTCAAAACTTAGCCAAACAATTGAGATTTCGATGGAATTCGACTCTTGGCATATATCTCACTCTCGGTACGAGATATAATACATATACACTTTAGGATATGGCTACATACCAGCATTACCCGTACATGGCCTTATGATACGTGCAAATACACGGCTTGGGTACACCGCTCCTCCGACCGACTCGACTTGTCCGCCAACTTATGCTCAAAGTCACCCTTGCCATCATGGTCTATAGGGAACCCACCTTAACCCTCTCTGGTTCGGGTCCTTCATGGTTAAATCGGGTCAACCATGTAAGTAAACCAGGTATTAAAAGTAGGGTATCACAAGAATACTAAGATGGAAGACCATCGTCTGCATCTGTGCCTCTAGGGAGGCCACTTTATTGTCCATAAGATAATAGGTCTTGTCTATGCTGTTGAGGCGGCGATCTATACTCCTCATCAGAGATGTGGTGGTGTCTAAGCTAGCCATAACATCATTGAGACCGTAAGGCCTTGCACCCCTAGTGCCCCGAGAAGTAGAAGTAGCCATAGAACCCATAGTTTGGGGATCAGGTGGTGGAGCCCCACCAACCCCAGCAGCTTCTCCTCCTGCACCACCAACACCTCCACCAACATCACCGGCATCGCGTGATATTACTGGCACCGCCACCCTCTACCTCCATAGGCTGCTGACCCTCTCCTGGAATAGGTGTCACCTCCCATAGATCTATGGTCATCTTCCTCATAGAATCTTGGTTGAAGTCTGTGACCTCTTCACCCAAGCGTGCCTCTCCCTCCAAGTCCACCCCAAAGCGGTGGAAGATGTCAGTAAGTATTCTTCTATATCACAGGCTTCCCACTCAATGATCCACTCCTTCGGACTGAAGTACCATGGTCCACATAAGGAGGTAACGAAGACGTATCTGCGCCCCCATATACACACAGTAGGTCACATACGCTTACAGTGCGGATACCTCATCATAGTATCCACAAGTGGGAAGAACATTCAACTGAATCATATAGCAGACGACCTTTGAGTAGCAAAGTAGTTGATTGAGCGGTTTCACCCCTTGGCCTCCTTAGTCAACATATCATTTATCTCCTGAAAAGTATCAGGACTCTAGAAGTCATAAGCTGGAGTCCAAGGTGGGCAGTACACTAGGTCACCAGTATTGCTGACCATCAGAATATTGGCCAACTGCCCCATGTCTCCACCCCCTTTATATAGGAGGTGATCCGTATCTCTTTAGTACCTCGGTTCACGCATTGCAGGTTGGAGTAGAATAACCTGACCAATGTAGGGTAGTAGTACTTGTTGGGTTTTAAGATGTGGTACCACCCAACATCGTCAAATCGTTGATGGAGACAGAATGCATGGAAGTCACTGCTCCTCACATAGAATCCCGGGTCCATATTACGGCACTCAAAGTGCTCCCAATGGTCTCGCTCAGCCATAGAGCAGAACAAGATTAGGTTGAACTGACCAGCAACGTCTTTCTCCTCTTGTTTAACGACATGTCAGGTACGTACACGATGTCCAGACATCGTTGCAATATGATTCCTAAGGATTAAGAATGAAAAAGCAGGTTCAATGGTTGAATGTAAAGCTCACAGAGAAGAAAATCACAAAACGAGGTTACAGAGAGGAGGAACATATCTTTGGTGTGAATGCTGCACCGATTGATCGTAAAATAGTGAGAGGAAGGTAGGGAATGGGTTGAAAAGTCCTCCTTGGCCATTTCCACACCTTTTTCACGAGTTAGAATAGGGTTTTGTATAATGGAACCCAAACCTGAGCCTATTTATAGCCGTTTTGGAGCCACCAGAAACATTGGGCATACTTCCGGTGCCTGCTTTTGGTGAAGTGAAAAATCTCAAATTGCTCCCTATTTTGCCCACTTGAAATAACACTGATATTTTTGGTGGATTAAACCATATTTCCAGTGAGAAGTCTCCCTGTTTCCGGTGGACTAAATTGAAAAATAAATTATTTTATTTTTCAAATCTAAATTATTATTTTGTTGCCCTAATTGTGTGCCCCTTCTTGATATGCGGGCGATCAGTTCCAAATATATGCGGACTCCACCTATGCATACCCTAACCCTAATTTCACCTATCGTACATATGTGGGACCCACTAGCATGCATGTGTTCCAATTACATGCAACTTTGTATATGCATGTGCACTAATCAGATTCCTCCACAGGAGTCATGTCACTCAGGAACACTCGATCTCGATCCCGATCATGCCCGTCGCCTCCCGCTTCCCCTACATGGAATCAGGGTAGACCCCACAATGCACCTCCAGCTCTGCCTATACTTACAACTTAGGATGTTGCATCCATCATGGATAACATGATGTGGGGAGTTGAGGAAAGGTAAAACCAATTTATGGCCAGGATCGATAATAGGATCCAGGCAACAATAGAACCCCGTAATGCACCGCCCGCACCTCCTACTCCACTGGCACCTATTTCAATACCCGCTGGATCGACTACCCTTCAAATGTTTGGTGGGGGATAAGTGCATGGGCAAGGGCATCCAAATGTGCATGGGAAGGCGTAAGACCCGATGCCGGATCAAGCTTAGGCCCATGTAGAGGGCTGGACAGATTGACGAAAATGATGGAGAAGTTTCAATGTCTTAGGCCCCTATGCTTCTCAAAGGTGGGCCAAGACCTATTGTATCCATCAAGATGGATTTGTGGAATGGAGAAGGTTTTTAGACAAAAAAAATTTATATGTGGGCTATCATTTACAGAATGAAGCGAATGATTGGTGGAGTGCCACCGAGCTATTCTGAGGGCTAGTAACCCAAACCCCACTTGGGCAGATTTCAAAGGGACCTTCTTTGAGAACTATTTTCTAGAAAGCTTTTGGGATAGGAGAGAGAGTGAGTTCTCTCAGTTGGTTCAAGGTTCTTAGTCTGTGCTCGAGTATTAGCAGCGCTTCGAGGAGCTATTCCATTTTACCCCTGAGCATCTCAGAGGTGATAGAGCTAAAACGAAGAAGTTTGAGAAAGGGTTGAGGCTAGGTATTGGGTCAACTATTGTGGGGTTGAAACTGTAGACCTATGCTGAGGTGGTCCAAGTGGCCAAATCTATTGAAGATCGGCATAGAGACAACTTCATGTCCCAGCAAGGGACGGGAAATAGGCTAATGGGATCTACTGATTCTAGGGGAGGTAGCAAACCTTTCCGAGTGCCCTATGTCAACTCAACTTTAGTTCAATTCAGGAAGCTTGATGCTAGTCAGACTTCCCAGTCCTCCCAATCTAGTGTTGTATCTCAGTCTTCGGGATCGAGCCCGAGATGCTTTCATTGTGATCATTCGGACCACATGGCGAGGACATGCCCCCACCGAAGGCTAGGTGATGCACCCTACACTATGCCACCTAGGCCCCAGCAGACATATTCAGCCCCTAGACCAACGCAGCCCCTACAGGGCTAGAGACCATAAGGCAGAGTGTTTGTTATGACTGCAGAAGATACTGAGGCTACACCCGGTTTAGTGACAGGTACATTATTGATATCATTATTGCCTGCACATGTGTTATTTGACTCAGGAGCCTCACATTCGTTCGTGTCACCGGCATTTGCGAAGAAGATGAGAATTCCACCCAAGGGACTGACTCAATGTTTGGCTATGAGCACCCCTACAGGAAGTGTAGTGGGTTTGAACTATGTTCATGAGCCTTGTCTAGTGACCATAGGTGAACATAAGTTGAATGCTCACTTGATCGAGTTAGATATGATTGACTTCGACATGATTTTGGGAATGGACTGGTTGTCCGCATATAGAGCCAGTGTGCTATGTGTAGAGAAAACTATCATTTTCAGACCTCGTGATGATGATGAGTTTGTGTTCCAAGAGGATAAGCCCAAGAAACCCAAGAAGGTTATCATATCCACGCTCCAGATGAAGAAGCTACTGGATAAGGGATGTCAAGGCTACTTAGCATCTATGATGGATATTGAGATAGATATTAGGCCATTGACCGAGCTTGATGTGGTGAGGGAATTTCTCGATGTATTCCTGGATGACTTGATAGGTTTGCCCCTAGACCGAGAGATAGAGTTTGCTATAGACTTACTCCCCGGCTCGGCACCAGGGTAAAAGGCCCCTTACCGCATGGCTCCCACAGAGTTGAAGGAATTACAGGTGCAACTTCAAGACCTTCTGAAGAAGGGATTCATTAGACCTAGTGTGTCTTCATGGGGAGCATCGGTATTGTTCTTTAAGAAGAAAGACTGAAGTATGAGATTGTGCTTTGATTACCAGGAGCTTAATAAGCTAACCATTAAGAACCGATATCCTTTGCCAAGGATAGATGATTTATTTGATCAGTTGCAGGGTGCCAATGTATTCTCCAAGATCGACCTTAGATCGGGCTACCACCAGCTCAGGATCAAGGATAGTGATGCCAGTAAGACAGCCTTCAGATTAAGGTATGACCATTATGAATTCTTTGTAATGTTATTTGGGTTGACCAATGCACCCAAATTAGTTTGTGATAGTATTCATTGATGACATTTTAGTCTACTCCAAGAGTGTAGAGGAACATGTTGTTCACCTGATGTTAGTATTGCAACGGTTGAGGGAGAAGCAACTCTATGCCAAATTCAGCAAGTGCGAGTTTTGGCTGTCACAAGTGGCATTCCTAGGCCACATTGTTTCATACAAGGGTATAGAGGTTGACCCAAGTAAGGTGAAGGTAGTTCTAGAATGGGAGACTCCCAAGAGTGTAGCAAACATACGTAGTTTTTTGGGATTGGTCGGATACTACAGGAGGTTTATCGAGAACTTCTCTTGTATTGCTACTCTGATGACCCGACTCACACGAAAGGGTATAAAATTTGAGTGGTCTAATGCTTGTGAGAAGAGCTTCAAGGAGCTAAGGCAAAGGTTGGTATCAGCTTAGTTTTGACTATTCCTACCAGTACAGGTGGTATGGTGGAGTATAGTGATGCCTCCAAGCTGGGATTGAGTTGTGTAATGATACAACAGGGGAAAGTCATTGCTTATGCATCCCGCCAGTTGAAGGATTATGAGAAGAACTACCCTGCCCATGATTTGGAGTTGGTAGCTATGATTTTTGTACTGAAAATCTTGAGACACTACCTGTATGGTGAGAAAAGTGAGATCTTCAGTGACCATAAGAGCCTCAAGTACTTCTTCACCCAAAAAGAGTTCAACATGAGACAGAGGCATTGGTTAGAGCTAATGAAGGATTATGATTATATTATCCACTATCACCCAAGAAAGGCCAATGTGGTAGCTGATGTACTTAGTCAAAATCCCAATCACTGACTCTTGCATCACTGACCACCAATGAGTATCTCCTAGAGGAGACCAGGAAACTAGACTTGGAACTATTAGTAGAGGATGTCACTTTTTTACTATCGGCATTGGTGGTACTACCTAGTCTGGTGGATAGAATCACTGCATCAGTTCTTGATGCAAAGTTCTGGTATAGCGAGGAATGTCGGAAGGAACCCAAAAGGACCTGGATTTCTCTGTAACTAAAAGCAGAATTCTCAAGTTCAAAGGAAGGTTGTGTGTGCCTATTGATGGTGATTTGAGAGACATGGTTTTGAGAGAGGCACATAACTCACCATACTCCATTCACCCTGGTAGCACTAAAATGTACAAGGATCTCAAAGGCTCCTACTAGTGGAAAGAACTGAAGAATGATGTGGCCACGCATATGTCTAGATACCTCACATGCCAGCAAGTCAAGGCTGAGAGATAGAGGCCCCATGGGTTATTATACTCCCTACCTATTCTGAAGTGGAAATGAGAGAATATTACCATGGGCTTCGTCACAGGCCTACCCCGTACACAGAAGGGTACGGATTCCATTTGGATAGTTGTGGACTACTTGACCAAGGTAGCTCACTTTATCCCAATCAAGATCATATTTTCTATGGACAAGTTGACCAAGTTGTATGTCGATAATATCATCAGATTGCATGGTGTGCCAGTTAGAATAATCTCTGATCGAGATCCTAGGTTCACTTCCAAGTTCTGGACATGTGTGCAGAAGGCTATAGGCACACAATTGGATTTTAGCACTGCCTTTTACTCTCAGAGCGATGGTCAGTCAAAAAGGACTATTCAGACATTGGAGGACCTACTCTGGGCATATGCCTTGGATATGAGTTATAGTTGGGATGAGCACATTTTCCTTTTTGAGTTCTCCTACAAAAATAGTTATCAGGCCACCATCAGAATGTGCCCATTCGAGGCACAGTATAGTAGGAAGTTCTGAACTCCACTCTATTGGGATGAGGTTGGTGAGTGGCATATTTTGGGTCCAGACTTGATACAGACTACTAGTGAAAAGGTGAATGTGATAAGAGAAAAGATCAAGGCAGATCAGTCTAGGTAGAAAAGCTACGTGGATGTTAGGAGAAAACATCTGGAGTTTGGTGTTGGAGACAAGGTGTTCTTGCGGATCTCCCTAGTTAAAGGGATGATGCAGTTCGATAAGAAGGGAAAGCTTAGTCCAAGGTTTATGGGACCATATAATGTACTGGAGAGGATCGGACTGGTAGCTTACCGAAGAGCTTTACTATCAAAGTTGGAAGGTACACATGATGTCTTATAATTCTATATTGAGGAAGTACATTCCTGACCCCACTCATATCTTGACTTACATACCCCGTGAGTTGATGAGGATTTTTCCTACGTGGAGTTTTTGGAGAAGATTGTTGACTGGAAA
Organism: Macadamia tetraphylla; assembly: GCA_022985045.1. NCBI lineage: Eukaryota > Viridiplantae > Streptophyta > Magnoliopsida > Proteales > Proteaceae > Macadamia > Macadamia tetraphylla. The sequence continues at coordinate 4,407 of JAJSZK010000289.1, read as the reverse complement.
GAGTATGTTCTCCACAACCACACCGTTTCCTTTGTTAAGGTGAAATGGATGAACCACCCCGGGCAGGAAGCATCTTGGGAGCGGGAAGATGAGATATTGAAGCAGTATCCTGGATTTTTTTATTTTCCAGGTATGTTCAATTTCGAGGACAAAATTCTTGTAAAGTGGGGGGAATATTACACTCGCGCTCTGACTCGATCTAATTTGAACTGTTGTGATAGGTCTCGGATCGAAGATTGGAAGCATGGCCAGGTTTTGGCTTGTGGCCACCCATTGGCAAAGGGAGAGAGATGACCCCAAGTGTTCATGCATAGCGTGCCAGTCTAATTAGAGGGGATTCGTACCTTCTGATCCCAGACGGTGAGTGACTTGACTCCTCACACATAAGTCCAGAAACATATTGAAGTCGCCGAAAGGCCTTGAGCATGTCCGAGGGACACCACCCATGCAAGACCATCCATGAGACAACAAGTAGTCAAGACGGCAAATATGCCACTAGATCCACTGGGCCTGAATCCAGTGGGCTATTTCTGGTGAACATAACAGGCTGCTGTCATGTGTCGATAACCATGGGTCCCACTACTCACATCGTAAACAATCTTGAATGATCCCAAATCATGCCCCACACTTTACTCGTGACGTGAACGCATTTGAACCTAAGTGGACGGGTTCTCGGGTTCTAAAAGTCATAATAACCCGAATGGTCCGAATAGGGTCCAACCAAATAGACCCTAAGATCCATTTTAACCTATAAGTTGGAAATGAGGAATTCATTTCCTCATTTCTATTGTGTCTAATGTAAGGAAGGAGATATAAAAAGGAGAAGAAGAAGAAGAAGGGGAAGAAGAAGGAGAAGGCTTACCTTGGTGTCGACTGCTGCCAAGTTGCCAGAATCACTACCTGAGGTAAGTACACTCACTTCCACCACTCTCTCTCTCTTTATTTTGACATATACAAAGCTAGGTATGGATGGAATCTTAGTATACAAACCAAGTTAAGGTCGTAGAATGCATGTTCTACCCTCCCGGTGTTGTTGCCAAGCTCGAACCAAGACCGGTGAGCTCCGACAACATGTATTGCCAAAAGACTAACTAGGGTTTCGATAGTTCGATCGACGTATCTCCCAAATGGCATGGTAGAATCTAGATGTTATTGGCTTAGAATGATGCTGGGAACATCCCTTATAAACTCCACTGAATAAATCCTGGCGATTGGGCCTAAACTAGAAAGCCCCAAAATGGGTGGACTGTCTTGAACTACAACTGGAAACAACCCACCGGATCTATTGGGTCTGCTTCTAGTGGCATATTTCTAGTGGACCACTGAGCCTTAGGAGCTCTCTGTCAGTTCCACTGGAAACATGACTGATATTTCTGGTGGAAATTCCCTGTTTTCGGTGGGTGTTTCCGGTGACATTACTGTCACTGATGGATTTTGTCTGTACCCTTTGGGGGTGATCCATATGGGTCCCTCCTGATATTTTTGACACGTACTGAAGTACGATTGTCCTTGTGTCTAGGACAGTGACGTGCATGAGCCTCGAGACCGAAATTGAGTGGATTAATTGGTGGCCTTATTTGAACCTTAACACAAGCAGAGATCAACAAGGTGAGGGATGGTTGTTTTATTTTGGGTTGTTTAATTATTATAGAATTGTTCACATGTGTAGATTTAATATGCTTAATTATATTGCTCACGTGATGATGGTGATTATCATATGTTACATTCTTATATATTTCATACGAACTGTTCATTTATATGTATGATGGGATCCGGTGTGGCCGAGGTGGTACCAGTACCGTGATCGTCGTGTGTTTAGTTGTGTATGTGAGATAGAATCCGACGTGGCTGAGGTGATACCGGTGCCGTGATTACCGTGTGTTTGTTGCATTCATGCATTGATTATGTGCATTAGAGTTAGTTATAGACGTGTGTTACACCTTATGGCCAAGGTCTCGTTGGTATCGTGTAACCCAGGACTGTATTTGAAAATGGGTATGCTTCGTGGCCGATGATTGGTACCGGTGTCATGTAGTCCATACTCAACTGTGATATGTATGCTAGATTAGGTAAACGATCTCGGGTTTCACTTTGTGGCTAAGGTCTCACTGGTATCGTGTACCCAGGACTGTATTTAGAGATGGATTACACTTTGTGGTCGAGGTCTTGCTGGTATCGTATAATTCATAGTAACTGTATCACTATGAAGGCATAGTGTATATGTGATTAAGTATCACTCCCTATGCTATGAACCCTTGCCAACAAAGGTTGAGATGTTGGATAAACCATTGTGGTATGTTCGATGTGCCTTTTCGGAATGCCACACCCGTCGTATGATGTGATTATAGCCGGAGGAAAGAACCTGTCTGGCATGGCCGATGTGTTACTGGGGCCATGTCTACCAGGAGGAGGTTATTAGGGGTTTGCTGGGTGACCCATAGACGCATACGGGAATCGACAGGCTTCTATTCACGACTACGGTTTGTATCCTTGCATAGTCAATGGCAGTTCCGAGATGAAGGATGCAGCCTAATATGCCGTAGTAGTATTTACTAGACTTAGTTTGTATTGTTAGGTGGATAATAAATAAATGAACTGCATCACGAGCATCATGGACTATGTGTTTAATTTTCATAATCATACATCATAAATTATTACTGCTATTGTCTTGCTTAGATGTGCTTGACCCCACCCCTCACTGAGAGAGTTGGAAAGCTCACCCCACCTATACACACTTTTTAGATGATGATGCAGGTACATTCGTGCCTGTGGCTAGTGACTCTTTTTCCTCCGGACCTAAGTACGGAGTGAGCAACTGGTAGATGCTGGAAGAGGAGGAGCATGGCCAGGACTGTGCTTGTGACTTTTGTGCATACGCGGCACCATGAGGTGTTCGGCGTATTTTTATTATATTGATACAGGTCTGTGTATATTATGTTTTAAACTTGATATATGTAAGTCTTAAAGGATTGTAAATAGAATAACTTGGTTATCGATATTATGATTATCATTAGATAATTTTCCCATTTATATCTGATGATTTCGCTATTATACTCTGATTCCGCTGCTTTTGATTGGTTGTGATGTGAGATTGTGAAATGTTAAGGTACTACTATCAGCGATCCTGGTAGGTTTGTAAGACAGGTACGTGTCTTACTCACACCGCCGGTATTCCTAATGGTAATTTGGGTCTATTGGAATTGGGGTGTGACAATAACCATAATTAACATGTTTAACCACCCAATTTACAAGGATTACAGCTGGTGATTGACGTGATGGAATTCTTTTCTATTCCTATCAAGAGGTATGTTAAAATTTCTCAAGTCTTTAAATAAAGGCATTGTCTAAATGATAATTCTATAGGTGTATTTAGAAGTTTACTCCTTTTAATTTCCAAAAAGTTCTTTAAACTAGGGGTATGAAAGGGGTTTCAAAAATAATTTGAAAGTATATCAAACAGCTTAGGGTTCTTTAGCACTCCAATTCTACTTTAAAAATTATCGAAAAGCACAAAAATGTGCTTCAAATGCAACCAATTGAAGCTTATCTCTGAAGATGGTGACTACTCTGTGGATCTCATTGCAAAAATGGGGTCCAAATCTAATGGAATCGAGGAAATGCTTCTTGCTGAACTTGACTCAATAGGATCAATTGATGGTGAATTTAGAATTTCACACTTCCAGCAACTGGAGAAGATATTGATAATTTCTACTGTCAAAAGATTAGGTTATGCTAATCAAGCTCTAGCATGAAATAGGTTTATTGATTTCACACGGCCTTCGATGGAGAAATAAAGAAAGAGACTATGAGAAGACATAGGGACTATCCTGGGACTATGAACAGACCCATAAATAGTATCTGCTGTTAAGGTAGGAATTTCAATTCCTTTCAATACCTTAAACCTAAACCCTAGACTATGTTGCTGCTATAAATCCCATTTCTTTTAAGTACATTGGGCATGGGTTGCAGTTCAATCTAATGAACACTTCATGTTTACTTGATGTTGAGTTTTGGTTATACCCAAAAACCATTGGTACCATTTGGTTACATGATTCGATTGATCTTCGTAGATGGTTTGGTCATGTTAAGCTTCTCACTCTGGTTTCCGACTCTTGGCAGGTACCTATTTTCTTCTCTACATATTCCCTCTCCTCCTTTCTGATTCACATGTAACTTACCACTCTAACTCCTTTGGTTTCTTTACTTCTTGGTTATAATATATTATGAAGAATCTGATAATTTCAAAAGAAATGAGGGACAATTTGAATCCTCCACTATATGATCTCTAGCATTTAAAACTGGAAAAGAGCAAACCAGTAGCGAGGATATATGAAGAATTTCTTAATAGCTTGTTCTTGAGATCTCACCTAAAGGCTTTATTTACATCAATGGAGTGAATGACTTTAC
>JAJSZK010000288.1:0-43899 GCA_022985045.1 Macadamia tetraphylla | reverse complement strand
AATTGGGAGTTCAAGCTAAAGCCGAGCCAAAGGACCTACCCGTTGGGAGCTTAGGCCACGGTAAGTCGATAAAGGGGCCTAATCTCCATTGGGAGCCGCCACGATTGAGACCCCGACCAAGGGCATATGTCATTGGAGCTCAGCCAAGGCTAAGCACACTTGATCAAAGGGTTTTCCTTTTGTTGAGGGCTCGGATAAAGCAAAGAAAACTTGACCTTAGGGCCTACCTGGTTGGGGCTCTACCAAACCCAAACCCCCAAAATTGAAGGTCCAAAGTTTAAGCCCCCAAGAGGGGCCCCCCACCAAAAGGGCCCTTCCTTATTTAAAGGTCTCATACAAACCCAAATGCACCAATTGAGGTGCCAACCCGGTTGGGTTGGGAGTTAGAGCCAAGGCCAATCAAAACCAATCGAACGAACTTTGTTTGGGAGCCGAGACTAAGGCCAAGAAAAACCAAAGATTGCCCTTGGTTGGGGGCCCCTTGCCATGGTTGAGCACACCAACAAAGGGCCTAACTGGGGATGGGAGCTAAACCCAACCGAGCATGGGAATCAAGGGACTTGCCACTTTTGGGGGGATGAGGCTAAAGAAAAACACCTTGATTGAAGGTTCTAGCCTGGGGGCTTAGGCCAGGCCGAGCACATTTGACCAAAGTGCCTACCCTTAATTGGGAGTTCAAGCTATAAAGTAAAGCACACCGGCCAAAGGGCCACCGGTTAGGAGCCGAGGCCAAGGCCGTAAAAACCAACCAAGGTCTACTCCCCTTGGGGTCGATAAGGCCGAGAAATATGATCAAGGGCCAACCTCGATTAGAGGCCTTAAAGGGCCAAACACAAAAACCAAGGGGCCTACCCGATTGGGGCTCGCCCAAAGGGCCCAAAAAGATTTTTAGGGGGGCCTACACTGATTGAGGGGTCGCCCAAAGGGGCCCAAGCAAAATCCGAGGGGCCTACACTTTTGGGGGTAAAAAGGGTTTAGCACCCCCGCCCAAAAAGGGCTTACCCCGCTTTGGGGGCTCCAAAGCGAGAATAGATGACCAAAGGTCTATGCCTCTTTGGGGCCTTAGGCCAAAGCCGAGCACACCGATCAAGTGCCCCCTCGTTTGGAAGGGGAAAGCCGGAAAGCCCAACCCCCCCAATCCAAGCTTCTAGAACCTTCTCCCATAAAATAGTCAAATTTCAAAGTTTATTTTGGAGAGTCAAAAGTTCCCCAAAAAAAAAGGGGGAATGATGGAATTAAAAAAAAATATGAAAAAACTATAAAAATATAAAAACACCCACTAGTGTTCCCCGCCTAATTTTGACAAGGGCTTCTAATCTTAAAAAAAGTCCCAAAAAAAAAGGGGGGGCCCAAGGGGTACAAAATGTTGGAAACATTCACTTTTGTTTGATTATTAGCACTCAAAACCCAACTTAGTTTTATTCACTAGTTTGATTTACAAGAACAATTCGGGGATCGAAAATTTATTAATTATTTTCCAATTATGCAGAACTTGACTTAGGTAAACAAGGTAAGATTTATGTAATAGATTTATTTCTAGAAACAAAGTTATCTTGTTTATACTTTTCCAAATATGAAAAGGTCGCATGAACTTTTTTAGATGAGCGTTGTTATATCAAAGATTCTAGAACTATAGATAAGTTTTTCCTATGCTTCTATTTTGTTTCGAATATCATTCATGTTAATGAATTTAGAAATCAATCTTTATTGTAGGAGAAAGAGAAAAGGAGAACCCCAAAATACTAGCCCAAGGTATCCTAGCAATTTCAGTTGTTGTTTTATATGCGCACATTTTCGAACCGACACTTTGTTTCGTGGGTTACTTTTGGGAGGAACCCTCTAGGTGGGGGAAAGGGCCCAGGAACTCCTCACGCTTAATCTTGACAATAGTACTTTATCTAAAAGGAGCCCCGTAAAAAGGGGGGACTAATAAAGAACAAAGTAAATGACAATATTCACCTTTTATTACTACCAATCATCTTGTAACATAAGCCCGTTAAATTCATCGTATTGTTTTGAAAACCCAAATTTTTTTGTTTCAAAATTTATTGATTTTTTTTTTTCTAATTGTGCAGAACTTGACTGGATAACGATAAGGTAAGATTTATGTAGTAGATTTTTTCCTAGAAACGATGTTATCTTGTTTATACATATTCTCCAAATATGTATTTTTTTATTATTCCAAAACCCCCTTTCCCAAAAAAAAATATATATATATATATAAATTATGTACGTAGTCGGGATTTCTTTGTTTGCCACTAAAATGGGTAGCATGAACTTGGTTGAAGATGAGCCTTGTTTACATCAAAGGTTGTAGAACCCAGATAAGTTTTGTATGTTTTCTATTTGTTTCAATATCATTCATGTTGATGAATTTAGAAATCAATCTTTATTTGCGGGAGAAAGAAAAAGGAGAATTTTAAAATACTAGCGCCAAGGTATTTTAGTAATTCCATTGCTATTTTATTTGGCACATTTTCAGAATGATCTATCTCCCCCCTTTTTTATCACTTCCCCTTTGGGTGTGGGAAGGCGTTAGGGATTTCACTAATTAATCTTGAAAGAGTATGTCTTATCTAAAAGGAGTACAAAAGAGAAGGGGGAGAATGAGGATAAAAAGTGAAGGACAATATTCATTTTTGTTTGATTACTACCACTCACCAAATGCATGTTTAGTTAAATTCACTATATTGTTTTACAAGAACTAATTTTTGTTTTTTTAGAAAAATTAAACAAAAGGGGAACTTTTAAAATTATTTTTTTTTCTAGTTCTCTAAATATGTAGTTTTGAATTATTCCACCCCTATTATATATATATATAGTTTGGTTTTGTTTGTTTGCAGCTAAAAACTCCTACATGAACGTGGATGTAGATGAGCCTTGCTTAAAAAAGATTGTATAATTGCGATAAGTTATGCATATGTCATCTATTTTTTTCCCTAGTATCATTCACAAGGATGCCTTAAAAAATAAATCATTCTTGCGTGAAAGCACCCCATGAACTTGAGCTAGACCAAAGGCTTTCCCTTGGGAGTTAAAGCCAACCAAGTATGCCTCATGGATGATATTACCTCATTTGGGAGCTTGGCCAAGGCACCCGATAAAAGGGGCCTCCCTTGTTGGGTGCGGCCAATGTCGGCTCCACGACCAAAGGGCCAACTGTTAGGAGCTTAGGCAAAGGGGGCATAGCTAACCAAAGGGTTTTCCCTCGATGGGGATGAGGCTAACGCCAACACCCGATTGAAGGGTCAACCTCGCTAGGGCTTAACCCTAGGCCGAGCACACCCACCAAAGTGCACGACCAAATTTAACCCAATTGGGAGTTAAACAAAGTGAACACCCCTAACCAAAGGGCCTTCCTCGTTAGGAGCCCAAGGCAAGGCGGAAACCCCGATCAAGGGTCTACTCGGTTTGGGGTCAAACTAAGGGGGGCATCCCGATCAAGGGCCTACCCTTGGGGGCCGAAAATAGACACCGGCCCAAAGGGGCCTCCCCGTTGGGTGCAAAGGTCATGGCCAAGACCCCTGATCAAAGGGCTTTCTTGATTGGGAGTTAAAAGCAGGCTGAGTAGACAACAGAGGGGCCTACACTGTTTGGGGAGGCTGCCAAGGTTGAGCACACTGCCCAAAAGGGGCCCGCCTCGAGGGAGCCGAGGACAAAGTCGAGCATAGATGACCGAAAGGCCTTGCCTTTGTTTGGGCTTAGGCTAAGCCGAGAAAGCCAAATTAAAGGGCCTAACCTTGATGGGGTCTTGGGCCCCGGGCCAAGCTCACCAACCAAAGTGCCTCCCCTCGTTGGGAGTTCAAGCTAGACCGAGCACAACCGACGGGGCCACCTGGGTTAGGACCCCGGCCAAGGTCGAGCAATTTGCTGATGGGCCTACCCTTTGGGGTCCCCAAAAGCCGAGCACACCACCAAAGACCCTAACTCGTGGGGGCCTTGGCAAAGGGTAAACACACCAGATCAAGGGCTTACACTGCGGGGGGGGCTCAGCCGAGGTCGAGACACCCCAAAAGGGCTTATCCAGTTGGGAGCTCAAAGAAAAGGGGAGCATAGATGACCAAGGGCCTTCTCTGCTTAGGGCTTAGGCTAAGCCAAACAAGCCAAATCAAGGACCAAACCCCGGATGGGGGCTTGGGCCCTAGGCAAAGGATAACCAAAGTTCCCCCCCGTTTGGAGTTCATGCCTAGGCGGGCAAAATTGACAAAGGGGCCTACCTCTTGGGTCCCAAATTCTAGAACATTTGATCAAGGGCCTACCTGAAAGGGATCGCTAAGGGCCCAAAAAATACCAAACCAAGGGGACTCCCCGGTTGGGAGCTCCCCACGACGAGTACACCTGATTAAAGGGGTGTACTCTAGGTTAGGAGATCGGCTAAGGCAAGCACACCGACCAAGGGTCTACCCGTGGGAGCTCAAACCAAATTCCAAAATGATCAAGGGCCTTACCTTTGTTGGGGCTCGCAAGGCCAAACTTGACCGGACCTCCCCCGTTGGGAGCTTGGGCCCATGACCAAGCATTTTTGATAAGGGGCCCTATTTCTATTGGGAGCTCAGCCAAAGCCGAATATACCGACCGGGGGGCCTATACTGTTTGGGGGCTTAGGATAAGGTCGAGCACACCACCAAGGGCTTCCCCTTTGTTGGGAATTAACCAAGAGAAGGTCGAGTATAGATGACCCAAGGGTTCCCTCTTTTTGGGGGCTCAAGCTAAACGCAAGCCAAACCAAAGGACCTAACCCGACGGGGCTTAGGCCAGGCCAAGCACCCCCACCAAAGTGCTTACCTTCGGGGAGTTCAAGTTTGCCGAGCAAAGACAAGGGCCTACCCGGTTGAGAGCTCTAGCAAAAACCCAAAAATCAAGGTAGGCCTAGAAAGGGCCTACCTTAGGTTGGGAGCTCAACCATGGTGAGTACCCCAATCAAGGGCGATTTTTCCTTTAAAGAGCTCGGCCAAAGCCGAGCACCCCGACCAAGGGTTACCCCGTTTGGGAGCTTAAACCGAGTCGAGGATACGTAAAAAAAAAGGGGGCTTTCCCTGTTGGCTTAAGCCAAAGCCGAGAAAACCCCGATTGAAGGGCCTCCCCTCGAGGGGGGCTCAGCCAAAGCCGAGAACACCTAAGGGAAGGACTTACTCATTGGGAGCTTAGGTCATAATCTAGTGCACTTGATCAAGGGGCCTACTCTCGCTGGGAGCTTAGCTTAAGGTTGAGCACATTGATCGAAGGGCATACCTCACGGGGCTCCCCAAAGGCCAAACACACCACAATGGGCCACCCAGGTTGGAAGCTCAAGCTGGGGCCACACCGAACACCACAAGGGCATACTGTGTTGGGAGCCGTGCCAAGGCCGAGCACACTTGATCAAAGGGCTTTCTATTGGTTGAGGGCTCAGATAAAGCAAACACACTTGACCTAGGGCCCCCCGTGAGAGCCAAGCCAAAGCCGAGCACATCGACTAAAGGTCCTATCCCCTTGGAAGCTCAGCCCAAGAGAGCACCCCCGAAAAGGGCCCTTCCTTGGTTAAGGTTTTGGCAGCCGAGTAGACCGAAAGCCTTGTAGACCTAATTGAGATCCCAACCCTTCGTTTGGGTTGGGAGTTAGAGCCAAGGCCAAGCACCCACAAGGTATTCCCTCATTGGGAGCCGAGGCCAAGGCCGAGATCCCGGTTGGGGGCTCAAACCATGGTCGAGCACACCTAACCAAAGAGCCAAACCCTGGTTGGGAGCTCAAGCAAGGCCAAGCATAGCGATCAAGGGCCTTGCCTCATTGGGGATGAGGCTAAAGTCAACACCTTGATTGAAGGTTTTAGCTCGTTGGGGCTTGGGCCCCAGGCCAACACACTTGACCAAAGTGCCAACCCCAATTTGGGGAGTTTGCAGGGAGCGACTTACCCAAAAGGGCCCTACCTCGCTAGGAGCTGTGCCAAGGCCGGCAAACCATCCAAGGGCCTACTTTTGGGGGGTTAGGACAAAGCCGAGCTCACATGATCAAGGGCTCCCTGGTTAAGGGCTCGTTAAGGCCAAACACAAGACCGAGGGCCTACCCCGAGGGGCCAGCTGCCGAGAAGACCCGACCAGGGGCCACACTGTGGGTGTTTGGCCAGGTGGGGCACACCCACAAAGGGCTTCCCTTTAGTTGGGAGCTCCAAAGCCGAGCATAGATGACCAAAGGTCTATGCCCCCTTTGGAGGCTAAAGCCAAAGCCGAGCACACCGACCAAGTCCCCACTTCGCTTGGGAGTTCAGCCCAAGCCGAGCAAACCCGATAAAGGGGCCCTTCCTCGATTGGGAGCTCACGCCAATGGGGCACCCCGTTTGCTCGAGAACCTTCTCCCATAAAATAGTCAAATGTGCCGAATAGTTTACTTTGGAGACTCAAATATTTTTTTCCCAAAAAAAAAGGGGGAATGATGGAATTTAAAAAAATATAAAAAAACTATAAAAAGTTTGGATCACCCACTCGTGTTCACCGCCTAATTTTAACAATAGGGCTTCTAATTTTAAAAAAGAGTACCAAAAAAAAAAAAGGGGGACTAGGGGATACAAAGTGAAAGACAACATTCACTTTTGTTTGATTACTAGCACTTAGCTTGTAGCGAAAGTTAGTTTTATTCACTAGTTTGATTTAAAGAACCAAGTTTTTATCATAAAATTTATTAAAAATTTTTTTCTAATTATGCAAGAACTTGACTTGGGTAAGGACAAGGTAAGATTTATGTAATAGATTTATTTCCTAGAAACAAATTATCTGTTTATCCCTATTCTCCAAAAAAAGGCAAATGAACTTGGTTTTAGATGAGCTTGCTTATATAAAAGATTCTAGAACTACGATAAGTTTTTCCTTTGTCTTCTATTTTGTTTCTAATATCATTCATGTTAATGAATTTAGAAATCAATATTTATTTGTAGGAGAAAGAGAAAAGGAAAACCCTCCAAAATACTAGCACAAAGGTATCCTAGCAACCCAGCTGTGGTTATATGTCACTTTTTCGAACCACACTTTGTTTTGTGGTCTTACTCTTGGGGGAAACCCTCTAGGGGGGGAAGGCCAGGAACTCTCACGCTTAATCTTGACAATAGTACTTCTTATCTAAAAGGAGCACCAAGAAGGGGGACTAATAAAGATACAAAGTAAATGACAATATTCCCCTTTTTATTACTACCAATCATCTTGTAACATAAGTCCGTAAAATTAATTTTGTTTTAAAAACCCAAATTTTTTTGTTTCAAAAATTTATTGATATTTTTTTTTCTAATTGTGCAGAACTTGATTTGGGATAACATAAGGTAAGATTTATGTAGTAGATTTCTTTCCTAGAAACGATGTTATCTTGTTTATACATATTCTCCAAATATGTAGTTTTTATTATTCCACAACCCCTTCCAAAAAAAAAATATTATATATATAAATTATGAAATGATGGGTTTTTTGGAAAAAAGTAGCATGAACTTGGTTGAAGATGACCTTTGCTTACATCAAAGGTTGTAAAACCCAAAATAAGTTTTGCCTATGTTTTCTATTTGTTTCAATATCATTCATGTTGATGAATTTAGAAATCAATTTTTATTTGCGGAGAAAGAGAAAAGGAGAATCTTAAAATACTAGCGCCAAGGTATCTTAGAAATTTCCCAGCTTGCTATTTTATTTTGCACATTTTCAGAACGATCTATCTCCTCCTTCTTTATCACTTACACCTTGGTGGGGGAAGGCGTTAGGGATTTCACTAATTAATCTTAAAAAGAGTATGTCTTATCTAAAAGGAGTACAAAGAGAAGGGGGAGTAATGAGGATATAAAGTGAAGGACAATATTCATTTTTGTTTGATTACTACCACTACCCGAATGCATGTTTATTTAAATTCACTATATTGTTTTACAAGAACTAATTTTTGTTTTCAAAATTTATTGATAGTTTTTACCAATTGTGGGGAACTTGACTTGGGTATCGACGAGGTAGGATTTATTTAAAAGTTTTTTCTCCTAGAAACGGTTATCTTATTTATTCTAGTTCTCTAAATATGTAGTTTTGAAATTACCCAAATATATATATATATATATATATATATTTGGTTTTGTTTGTTTACTAAAAGCACTCCTACATGAACGGGATGTAGATGAGCCTTGCTTACAAAAAGATTGTATAATTGCGATAAGTTATGCATATGTCATCTATTTGTTTCTAGTATCATTCACAGGATCCCTTAAAAAATAAATCATTTTTTTTCACAATTGAAAGAACCCCTTTTTAAAAAATTGTTAATGAAACCTTTTGGGAGCTCGAACAAAGCTTTCCCCCTTGGGGGTTAGGCCAAGCGAGCCCAAAACCCAAAACCCGGGGGAGTTTAGGCAAAGCCGGGCAACAACCAAAGGGCCTCTGGGGTGGGCAAGCCCACCCTTTGAAGGGCAACCTCGTAGGGTTTAAACCCACCCGGAAAAGAAAAAGGGCAACCAAATGTCCTTAATTGGGGTTAAGAAAAGGACACCCTAAAAGGGCCCCTGTTAGGACCCCAAAGGCGGCAAACCGATCAAGGGCTACCCTTTGGGGTAAAACTAAGGTCCTTTCTGAAAGGGCCTCCCGGGGGGGGCCACAAGGCTGCAACTGACCAAGGGCCTCCCCGGTTGGGTCTAAGGTCAGGGCCCGATAAAAGGGCCTATTCTGGGGGTTCGAATAATAACAACGAGGGGCCTACCTGTTGGGGGTGCCAAAGGTTACACCCTGACCAAAGGGCCCCCGATTGGGACCCGGGGAAAAAGTCGAGCATAGATGACCGAAAGGCCTTGCCTTTGTTTGGGGCTTAGGCAAAACCAGAAAGCCAAATTAAAGGGCCTAACCTTGATAGGGTCTTGGGCCCCAGGCCAAGCTCCCCTAACCAAAGTCCCTACCTCGCTTGGGAGTTCAACCCTAGCCCAAGCACAACAAAAGGGGCCCTACCTCGTAGGAGCTCGTGCCAAGGTCGAGCAAATTCCCGATGGGCCTCCCCTTGGTTTGGGGTCCCAAAGCCGAGCACACCACCAAAGAGCTTAACTTCGAGGGGCCCCAAAGGGGTAAACACACCAGATCAAGGGCTTACACTCTTTGGGGAGTACCCCCGACCAAAGGGCTTATCCTTAGTTGGGAGCTCAAGCTAAAGGCGAGCATAGATGACCGAAGGGCCTTGCCTCTGCTTAGGGCTTAGGCTAAAGCCAAACAAGTGAAGGACCTAACTCGGATGGGGGCTTGGGCCCAAAAAGGCTGAGGCACCTAACCAAAGTTCCTACCCTCGCTTGGAGTTCATGCCTAGGCAGAGCAAAATTGACTAAGGGCCTACCTCGCTTGGGTCAGCCAAATTCTAGAACACTGATCAAGGGCCTACCTTCGTAAGGGATCAAGCTAAGGCCAAACATACCAAACCAAGGACTCCCTTTCGGTTGGGAGCTCCCCACGACCGAGTACACCTGATTGAAGGGTGTACTCTAGGTTAGGAGATCGGCTAAGGCAAAGCACACCCGACCAAAGGGTCTACCTCGGTTGGGAGCTCAAACCAAATTCCAGATCCCGATCAAGGGCCTTACCTTTGTTGGGGGCTCAACCCTAAGGCGTCAAACTTGACTCAAGGACCTACCTCGCTGGGAGCTTAGGCCATGACCAAGCAGCTTGATCAAGGGCCTACTCCTATTGGGAGCTCGGCCAAAGCCGAATATACCGCCCGAGGGGCCTATACTGCTTGGGGGCTTAGGATAAGGTCGAGCACCCCGCCCAAAATGGGCTTACCCTTGGTTGGGAAATGGGAACTCAAGAGAAGGTCGAGTATAGATGCCCCAAAGGGGCCTTACCTCTATTTGGGGCTCAACCCTAAAGCCGCAAGCCAAACCAAAGGACCAAACCCCTGACGGGCTTAGGCCTGGGCCAAGCACGCCTGACCAAAGTGCTTACCTTCAGTGGGGAGTTCAAGCTTAAGCCGAGCACAACTGACCGAAGGGCCTACCCTCGGTTGAGAGCTCTAGCCAAAAACCACAGACCGAAGGTAGGCCTAGAGAAGGGCCTACCTTAGGTTGGGAGCTCAACCATGGCTGAGTACACCTGATCGAAGGGCGTATTCTCTGTTAGGAGCTCAGGCCAAAGCCGAGCACACCTGACCGAAGGGTCTACCCCGGTTTGGAGCTTAAACCAGAGTCGAGGATACGTGATAGAAGGGCCTTCCTCATTTGGGGCTTAAGCCAAACCCGAGAAAACCCCTGATTGAAGGGCCTACTCGATTGGGGCTCGGCAAAGCCGAGAACACCTAACGGAAGGACTTCCCTCGATTGGGAGCTTAGGTCAAAATTTCTAGTGCACTTGATCGAAGGGCCTACTCTCAGTTGGGAGCTTAGCTTAAGGTTGAGCACACTTGATCGAAGGGCATACCTCACTGGGGCTCGCCAAGGCCAAACACACCACACAAAAGGGCCTCCCCTAGGTTGGAAGCTCAAGTCGCCCACCGAGTACCCCGGATAAGGGCATACTTTTGGTTGGGACCCTTGCCAAGGCCGAGCACACTTGATCAAAGGGCTTTCTTTTGGGTTGAGGGTCGGGATAAAGCTAAGCACACTTGACCTTAGGGCCTCCCCTGGTTGAGACCCGCCAAAGCCGAGCACATCAATTAAAGGTCCTATCGCAGTTTGGAACCCTACCCCAAGAGAGCACACCGACCAAAGGCCCCCCTTGGTTAAGGTCTCGAAAGCCGAGTAGACCGAAAAGCCTTGTAGACCTAATTGAGATGCCAACCTTGGGTTTGGGGGGGAGTTAGACCCAAAGGGCCCAAGCACACCGACAAGGTATTCCCTCATTGGGAGCTAAGGCCAAGGCCGAGATCCCCGGGGGGCTCAAACCATGGTCGAGCACCCAACCAAAGAGCCAAACCCCGGTTGGGAGCTCAAGCAAGGCCAACATAGTGATCAAGGGCCTTCCCTCGATTGGGGGATGAGGCTAAAGTCGAACACCTTGATTGAAGGTTTTAGTTTGTTGGGGCTTGGGCCCGGGCCCAAGCCCCTTTGACCAAAGTGCCAACCCCAATTGGGAGTTTCCCAAGGCCAAAAGGACTTAGCCAAAGGGCCTACCCCCTAGGAGTCGTGCCAAGGCGGAAACCTACCCCAAGGGCCTACCCCGGCGGGGGTTAGGACAAAGCCGAGCTCACATGATCAAGGGTTACCTCTTAAGGGGCCCCCGTTAAGGCCAAACACAAAGACCAGGGGCCTACCCGTTTGGGGGGCCCTCACCCATGGCCGAGAAGCCCTGACCGAGGGGCCTACACTGGTTGGGTGTTTGGCCAAGGTGGGGCACACCCCCCAAAGGGCTTCCCTTTTATTTGGGGAGCTCAAGCTAAAGCCGAGCATAGATGACCAAAGGTCTATGCCTCCTGGAGGCTCAAGCCAAAGCCGAGCACCCCCGATCAAGTGCCTCCCTTCAGTTTGGGAGTTCAGCCCAAGCCGAGAAAACCCGCCCAAAGGGGCCTTTCCCCGATTGGGAGCTCACGCCAATGCCAAAAGACTCGTTTGGGCTCGAGAACCTTCTCCCATAAAATAGTCAAATGTCCCTTTCATAGTTTACTTTGGAGACTCAAATATTTTTTTCCCCAAAAAAAAGGTGGGAATGAGGGAAATTTTAAAAAATATATATATAAAAAACTAAAAAAATTTTTGGATCCCCCACCCCGTGTTCCCCGCCAAATTTTTAACAATGGGGCTTCTAATTTTAAAAAAGAGTACCAAAAAAAAAAAAGGGGGGACTATGGGGATACAAAGTGAAAGACAACATTCACTTTTGTTTGATTACTAGCACTTAGCTTGTAGCGTAAGCTTAGTTTTATTCACTAGTTTGATTTAAAGAACCAAGTTCTTGCTATCATAAAATTTATTAAAAATTTTTTTCTAATTATGCAAGAACTTGACTTGGGTAAGGACAAGGTAAGATTTATGTAATAGATTTTTTTCCCTAGAAATGAAATTATCTTGTTTATACCTATTCTCCAAATATGAAAAGGCAACATGAACTTGGTTTTAGATGAGCGTTGCTTATATCAAAGATTCTAGAACTACGATAAGTTTTTCCTTTGTCTTCTATTTTGTTTATGAATATCATTCATGTTAATGAATTTAGAAATCAATATTTATTTGTAGGAGAAAGAGAAAAGGAAAACCCCCAAAATACTAGCACCAAGGTATCCTAGCAATTCCAGCTTTGTGTTATATGTGCTTTTTTGTCGAACCCGGGCACTTTGTTTTGTGGTCTTACTTTGGGGGGAACCTCTAGGTGGGGAAGGCCGGGGAACCCTCCCCTGCTTAATCTTGACAATAGTACTTCTTATCAAAAAAGGAGCACCGTAAAAAGGGGGGGACTAATAAAGATAAAAGTCAATGACAATATTCACCTTTTATTACTACCAATCATCTTGTAACATAAGCCCGGGTTTAAAATTTAATGTATTGTTTTACGAGAACCTTTTTTTTGTTTCAAAAATTTATTGATATTTTTTTTTTTAATTGGGAACTTGATTTGGGACAACGAAAGGTAAGATTTATGTAATAGATTTTTTTCCTAGAAACGATGTTATCTTTTTTTAAAATTTTGTTCTCCAAATATGTAGTTTTTATTATTCCACAACCCCTTCCAAAAAAATACATATATATTTATAAATGGGTTTTTTTGTTTGCAACAAAAAGGGAAAAGATGAACTTGGTTGAAGATGAGCCTTGCTTACATCAAAGGTTGTAAAACCCTTGATAAGTTTTACGCTTGTTTTCTATTTTTTTCCCCATTATCATTCATGTTGATGAATTTAGAAATCAATCTTTATTTGAAAAGAGAGAGAAAAGGAGAACTTGTTAAAATACTAGCACCAAGGTATCCTAGTAATTCCAATAGCTATTTTATATGTTGCACATTTTCAGAACTGATCTATGTCCTCCCTTTTTTATCACTTACACCTTGTTTTGTGGTATTACTCTAAGAGGGAACCGCTAGGTGTGGGAAGGCGTGAGGGGACTGTTTACGGCTCATTGTCTAATCTTGACAGTAGTACATCTTATCTAAAAAGGAGTAGGAAAGAGAAGGGGGTCTGATGAGGATACAAAGTGAAGGACAACATTCACCTTTGTTTGATTACTACCACTCAGTCTGTAACTCAAGTTTAGTTAAATTCACTGTATTGTTTTACAAGAACTAATTTTTTGTTTCAAAAAATTTATTGATAGTTTTTTTCCAATTGTTCAGGAACTTGACTTGGGTATCGACGAGGTAGGATTTTGGTAATAGATTTCTCTCCGAGAAATGAAGTTTTCTTGTTTATACAAGTTCTCTAAATATGTAGTTTTGTAATTATTCCTCCCTAATATATATATATTTATATAGTTTGGTTTTGTTTGTTTGCCCCTAAAAGCACTCGTATGAACGGGGATGTAGATGAGCCTTCATGCATAACAAAGATTGTATAATTGTAGATAAGTTATGCCTATCTCATCTATTTGTTTTCATGTATGATTCACAAGTGATGCCTTTAGAAATATATCCTTCTTTACGGGGAAAGCACTATCGTATGAACTTGGAGCTCAGCCAAGGTCGCAAACCCGACCAAGGGTCTACTCGCTTAGGGTCGCTAAGGCCAAGAACACCTGATCAAGGGCTTACCTCGGTTGGGGTTCTAGCTAAAGCCAAACACACCATACCAAGGGCCTACTCTGGCTGGGAGCTCGCCACGATCGAGTACACCGATCAAGGGTCTACTCTCAATTGGGAGATCGCCATAGCCGAGCACATCCGATCAAGGGGTTTCTTTGCTTAAGGGCTCGAGTAAAGCCGAGCACTCCTAACCTTAGTGCCTACCCTGCCAGAGCTCAGCCAAAGTCGAGCACACTAGACTCAAGGTCCTATGTCGGTTGGGAGCATAGGCCCAAGCCGAGCACACCGACCAAAGGCCTTCCTGGTAGGGAGTTAAAGTCAAGGCCAAGCATGCCTCACGAAGGTATTACCTCATTTGGGAGCTCACCAAGGTCGAGTAGACCTGACCAAAGGGCATACCTTAGTTTGGGGGCTTAGGCCAACACCGAGCATAACTAACTAAAGGGCCGACCTTCGTTGGGAGCTCTGAAAAGCTGGGCATAGCTTATCAAGGGTCTTGCTCCATTTGGGGATGAGGCTAAAGCCGATCACCTCGATTAAAGGGTCAAGCCTCGTTGGGGCTTAAGCCAGGCCGAGCACACTTGACCAAAGTGCTTACCATTAATTGGGAGTTCAAGCTAAAGCCGAGCACACCTAATCGATGGGCCGCCCTGTTAGGAGCCCCGCTAAGACTGGAAAACTTGATCAAGGGTCTACTCGATTTTAGGGTCAAACCAAGGCCGAGCATACCGACCAAGCTCCTATCCTCGGTTGTCGGCTCTAGACAAGGCTATACACACTAGACTTAAGGGCTAGCCTCGTTGGGTGCTCAGCCATAGCCAAGTACACCGATCAAGGGCCTAGTTTTTATTGGGAGTTCAGTTAAGGCTGAGTGGACTTGACCGGGGCTTGCACTCATTTGGGGGCTGCCAAGGTCGAGGCACTCTAACCAAGGGCCTACCTCGGTTGGGAGCTTAGCCACACCTGAGTACACTTGATGGAAGGGCGATTTCTGTTAGGAGCTCGTGCCAAGGCCGAGCACATCCGGATCAAGGGTCTACCTTCCGCTGGGAGCTCAGATCAAAGTCGAGCATACGTGATCAAGGGCTTTCCTGTTAAGGGCTTAAGTAAAGGTTGAGCAATCCCGATCAAGGGCTTACCTCGATTAGGGATTCCGCCAAACTGAGCACACCTAACCGAGGGGCCTACCTTGGTTGGGAGCGAGGCATGACCGAGTACACCTGACCGATGGCCCTACTCGATTCTGCTTCACTTTTATCTTACCGGTTTCCTGTTATACTGTGACTACTGGTTTGATTTATAAATTAGGTCCATTACATCAATAAAACCAAAAATAAAAGCCCAAGGCCCATAGAACCCAACTACGGACCAAAATAAAGTCTTCTGAAGGCCCAATTGGTCCAATTGGACACCCTTAACTGCATCAATGTCCTCTGTTATTTGGACATGATGTGGCAGTTTCAACTCTTTAGGGAATGATCTGGAATGGTCTTTTGTCCAATTTCAAACTGAAATTCAGACATATACACTCCTATGTTTGTCATCTTCCTTCATAATTTTCAGCCATCCATGTATTGGCCTTCACCCTTCCTATAGTCCTTGATTTTTCATTACTCTGATTTGCATGTGTGCAAGAGACCTTGGGCTCTATCTGTTAACAAATTTCATTCCCATCTAATGTACCATGTGGCTGAACCAGGTGACCACCTAGAAATTCCACTCCCTAATAATTTTATCATCTTTCTCATTAATTGTACCTTGATCTGATCCTTCCTCACTGGATGGGAAGACCATTGGCTGTTGACTATTGGTCTGGAAGTCTCCAGCCTCTGGTCTGTTTTTAAGTACTTTGGCATATCTGTGTCGGTAGGCATAGACTGCAAAGGAATTTGATTTGGGCTGGAACTAAGCGTATCTGAATTTTATTTGATTACATATCTACAACATTCCAAATTTGACCCAAGATACAATGGATCCGGATATGTCATATCCAGGTTGTGTTCTGATTGGATTTAATATCTTTATCCTTAGTTCAAATCAAAGTAAAGTTCCGTTGGTGGGTTTGAAACTTGTGATGTTCCAGTTGCTGATTTCGCTCAAACCAACTATGCTAATTAGCAATCATTATTATGCTCCGTTATAGTAGAATTGTCTTTATGGAATTTTATTAGTTTATTGCAGAATGATGAACTCTTGTGAATCCCCTAATCATAAAATCTACAGAACAATTTTTACTTTTAGCTCTGAAATGTATAATATAGGGGGTTTTCCACTCTTCTTCTTCTTATTTTTATTTTTTTTTGCATTAATGCTTCGATTATATTTCTATTCATATTTTACTGATTTCATTCAACATTTAATATTTGTCTGAAACATGTCGATCTGAACAGTTCACTGATGAAAATGGACAAAGGCAATATGTGTGGCAGACGTCATGGGCTATCAGCACCCGTTTTGTTGGTGGTATTATCATGACTCATGGAGATGATGCAGGTTTAATGCTTCCTCCCAAAATTGCACCAATTCAAGTAAGCCTTAAAACTCTGAGTATGGTGGGGAGAAAGGGGTGGGAAGGTGGAATAATTTTCAATATTATCTCTGGATCAGATCTATGGCACATCAAGATATTGAAGTTATGCAAATAAGCATAATAAACAACTTATCTCTATGCTGGATTGTCATGAATGATATTCATCCGTATCTTCTACTTCATCTGTGTCTCCACACCCTAAAGGTTGAATAATTCATCCGTACTACCATTTACCCTTCATATATTTGTGGTTCATGCTCCCAAAATTCCATGATTTTTGAGTAATCCTCTTGATGGCAATAATAATTTGACAATCTGAACAAGACTTAAATATACTTGGCCGAGTTGGCCTCCTTTTCCATGCTTTCTCGAGTTAATTGATTTTCAATTTTGATTGTGGAAACATGTTATTAGGTGGTAATTGTACCAATATGGAAAAAGGTGAGAAAACAGCTCAATGCCGCATATTCCAGAGAAAGCATTGAAAACAGCAGGATCGAGTTGAATTGGATGCCTCGTAACGTAGAACCCTGGATGGAAATTTAATTTTGGGAGATGAAGGTACACCGTCATTGTTTATGTTCAAAATATAAAATCAGTATCACCATGTAGCTTCATCATTGGTAGCAAGTTTGCTTTTGTTCTCATCTTGAATTGTGTGTAAATCCAATCGGTCACAATGTCGATGTTAGATACGTAAATTGAGTATGCTTTTTATTCAGCTCACCATGAATTGGATATTAATAGCATTTCTTTTTTATTTAAAGATAGTTAAGTCTCACTAGTCCCGATGCCCAAACTGTTTGAAGATAGATCAACATTTCGATTTTTGGGTTTTTTTTATTAGCCATCATCCTAATGATTTAATTTTCAACAGGTGCCCCTTTTAAGGATCAAGTTTGGGACCCGGGGATGTTTCAAGGGGACACTAGTTATATCTGGGAGAGATGTTCCTGGAAAGCGGGAAAGTTTTTGAGTTTCGATGGCCCCTTCCATTTTGGAACCCTTTGTGAAGGATAATTTGGGATGACATCCATCATCATTTTTTGGAAAAGGCTATTTCTTTCCCAAATAGGTACACCCATATGCCTTCATGTCCACTATTTATCAATGGATATGTATCTCGGGTTAATCGAAATGCTTAATGCAATGGGTTGGTTTCGGTCCCCCCAAAACCATTGGATTTTGCTTTCCAATGGAAACCGGAGAAATGGTATTAAAAGTATTTGAAGCCATCTTAAATTTTCTTCATTTGATATTGATCATTATTTTAGGTCTTGAAAATTGAGGCACCAAATTGACACCCGGATATCAAATTTACCACTTCGTATTTTCTCGAGTTTGTTTTTACTAGGTAGAGTTGTAATATGGAAAAAGGTTTCATGTACCCATGAAATGGTGCATGGTCGCCATAAAAACCCTTTTTTGATGTTTATAAAGTCATTTTAAAATATCAAAAACCCCCCCCCAGACAAGTTTTGGTTTTAAAAGCCCGACAAAAAACCCCCCCATGAAACTTTAGGGAATAGTTGGGTGGGAAAAATTATCCCAAAAAAAGTCAAAAAAGAATTCAATTCTAACTTTTATATATATCATTTATTTTTTCTTTAATTTTAAAAAAGTTTTGATTGAAAAACCAAAATTATGAAACCCCCCCAAAAAATTTGTTAAATTTTAATTTTTGACTCTTTTTTAAAAACTAATTTATGGGGTTTCTTTGCAAGCCTTAGATGATGAATTTTTTCTTTGGGTGCTCTTATGCTTTCCCGTTTTTTTAACTACTATTTGAGTGTTTGGATGGGTTATAATCACATTGGGAACTTCTATGTTGGCATGCATTAGTCTAGGGTTATAACTACATGAAAGTCACTAGTTTGTTCTTTATGGGGATTTTTTGTCACTTTTTTTTGGGTGGATAGTTTTGCGTTTTCCGAAAGGGGTTACTGGATGACATGGTGGTTTTTTTTTTTTGGTGGATTTATTGGCTCCATTTAGTGGTACACCTTACTTTGTGCTTTCTACCCTCCGGGTTTCTATTTTTGAGTCTTTTTGGAAAATCGAAAATTGTAGTTCTATTAGAAGTTATGGCATCTATAAAAAAGAGTGTATGTCCCACCTTTTAAAGGAAACTTGTGAGTCTTTTTTGTCTTTGAGCTTTTTGCTGATAGGTTACCATGAAGGTGGTACAACTTTAGTAGTAGGTTTTTCCCTAGTTTTTTCCCCCCCCTCCCCCCCCCCCAAAAAAAAAAAAACCTTTCGCTCCAAAACCCTTTTGCAATGCAAGAACCCTTTGATCTACTTGTTTTGTCTACTTTTTCTACCACCATTAGACCATTCCATGTAATGTACCTTTCAAGCATCCATCAACTCAACTCAAATTACCCTTTATCCAAAGGGGGTTGGCACATGTATTTTTTTTTTTCTAATCACTTTTTAAAGCCATACTTTTTATTTCAAAGCACGCATGTATTTCCTCACTTCCCCCGGATTTTTATTTTGGGCTTATCTCCCCCTCTTTTAGCCCCTTTTTGATCTTAATTAAATAACCCTTCCATTTTGGAGCATTCAAAGGCCTCCATTACACATGTCCATTTTGCCCCCTTCAAACAATTTTCCCACAACTTATTATTTATTGAACGTTTTTTTAAAATTAGCTCTAGTTTGTCCATTTGTTATTTTTATCTTTTTATTACACTAAGTTTGTTTATATGTTATTTCTTCCCCGCCCAAAATTAAACTTTATACACCATTGTTGATTGTATAATTGTCCTTAAAATTTTCCTTCAAGTTTTAAAGGAATATGTCGATCACAAAAAGACCCCCAACACCCTCCACTTCATCTCCGATTCTTATTCTTTATAAACATCATCTCTATTTATCTTTTTTTACTTGTGATTGAACTTTGGTACCTAAAAATTTTCACTTTGCGCCCCTACCATCATTTTAACCACATTTTCAATTCTATTGTTACTAAAGTTACAAACTATATACTTTTTTTTTTGTTCTCCCATAAATATCCAAGCATCCATCATTCCCACTAGTTAATTCAAAAAAGAGCCAATATGCTTGCATAAAGACATGGGTTCAAGTCCGGAAAGACGTAATGCAAAAAAGGCTAGGATCCTCCCCCTGATATTGGGGAAAGGGGACTTGCACCGGGTTCCCCCCTTGGTGGGGCCCAAAGGCACCTGGCCATATATTATGTCCAAGTTCATATTTTCCCCCTTGTTTGTAATTTTATAAATATTAATATATGGATAGTATAGGATTATAAAGGTCAAAATATAGGATACGATGGTAAAATGAGATTATGTTAACATACAAGAGTAGAAATGATTGAAATTTATAACAAAATGGAGAGCAAGATCACCCGGCTTTTGGTCCGGATGCCTTGGCACATAAGGACCGGGCTAGCCTTGGACACTAAGGGTGCTTCCTCATTAGGGCATCCCCCAAAAGAAACTATCTTTGGGCCCTTTGGGCCGGCCGGGCTTTGTTCTTGCCTTGTCTCAAGTTCTATTAGGCACTTTATGTTAGTATGGTTCCACCTTTGGTGATTGATTTGTTTTGGGGGATCTAGCTTCTACATTTCTAACCCAATGTTGGTAAAATTTGGATTGCATATGCATTGACCCCGAAAACAAGAAGTGCCTTTAGTTGATATTTTCAAACTTAAAAACCGATAATACAATAATAGAAATTGCATAATTTATTAGGATAGCCCTCTGAGTAATACTTGTGTGTTACATGCACATATTCTTATGCAAAGAGTTGATGCATTGATAACCAATTCAACAAATAAATGAATGTTGACGAAAAGCATTGGTGTAATATCCTTTGTGCTCTAAAATGGCCATTATAAGTCATAGTAGAATCAATATATTGATATCTTGGGATTGTATTGTATTGTTATATTTTAAATTCCCCTTTGGGGCCCAAAATAAAGGGAAAAAGAAATTTCGGGCAAGTTGCATGGGTTGTATATTTGCTCTAACTAAGTTTATAAAGCCCTCCGTGGGTTCACCACTAGGGTCCCTCCCCCTTTTCTTTTGTTTTCTTTTTCCCCCCCTTTTGTATCTCCTTGGTTTAAATTAAATTATTTATTCACCCAAAAAAAAAGAAGCTATAAAGCTCCTAAAAGAATCAATAAATTGTTTAAACTTACCTTTAAAGCTCCTACAAAGATCAATAATTTTTTCCCAGATGATTGGGATGTAAACATGAAAACCATCTAATAACCATTAGCTATGGGGGGTTTGTTGGTCAAGTTTCCATAATCCAAGTTTTGATTTTTTTCGTTTTATTAAGATAGCCCTTTTTTTAAAGGTTGTTTTTCCCGAACTTGTCTTTTTTAATTAATATTTTGGATATAGGTTCATATGATGAGCTCAAGGAAGAAATTTTCCCCAAAGGGAAAAATGGGCGAGAGGTCCTTGGTCGAAGGTATTTTGTCGTTTTGTACCCCCTCCTCTCCCCATATTTTTTCCTATATTAACTCTTTTTTGTTCAATGATGTGGAAGAGTTACTTGAAGGAAGAGAAAAAGAACAATTGGGTTTTTTTTCCCTTTTTTTAAGGAAAAAAGCCCCGAAGGGAAACAAAAACTTTGGGGCTTTTCCTTTTTGCGTTTCTTTCGTTCATGGGGAAGCATTCAAAATTTTTGTCGATTTATGTTGTCTCAAATATGTAGTTTATTGGTAAAAGGAATATAAATTAAAGGAATAACCTTATTTAATCATTGTTGGGAAAAATTTGTAATTGTAATTTTACTTTTCTTTTTTCCCTTTTTTTTTTATTATTATTTGACACAGGGCCTTTCAAGATAAAGTAATGTCTCAAAAGTGCAAGACAACCCGTTTTTTGAGAATGACATAATGGTATGTAACTTTTAAATTATTCCAAAACTTTTTTTTGTTTCCTTCTTAACTTTGGGAGCGTAAAAGTAACTTTAAAAAATGGAATTTCCTGTTTCGATTTGAGGCCAAATGGGAAAGACATCCAGATTTGGGCCAACTTATTGCTAAGGCATGGCAATTAAAAATCCAATTGGTTCAATTTATACAAACTACACCGAATATTAAGGAGGTGGAGGTATTCAGTAATGCTAGTTTAAAAATTTTTAAAACTAGGAGGTCCTTGAAAATATTCAAACAACCCCACAATATGCCCCCTTTGTGTGATCAAGAGCTTGAATTTTGTAATGGCTTGAAACCCCATACATCAAGAAGAATTTTACTAAGCTCAACCCCAAATATTAAATAGTTACAAGGAGGGAGAGGGGGGGGTTCCTATACTCCCAATAGAGGCGGCTCAAATTAACACCTTGGAATGTCTCGAGGTATGTGCCTCAATTTTGGGGTTCCGTTTTGGGTTTCCAAGGTTTTGGGATCTGAGTTGCCCCCTTTATTGCGCAATAGAGGAGTCGATCCTTAACACAAAACTTCCCAAAGGGCACATTAGTTGAATCATAAATTTTGGGCCCGTTTAAGTGGGTTTTGAACACTTAGGTTTAACTTCTAATATTCTCTTATTTTGATCGCTTGTATACTATTTCTCATTTGTTGGGATAAAACTATTTTTAAGTTCTTTTAAAAAAATTATTAGGGATGAAATGATGCTTTGTGTATTTCGTTTATTGTTGCTGAAAATTAAAAAAAGGGTTGTTCCATATTGGGGCTTATAGTTTAGGATACCCTTTCGGGAAAGTTCTTTAATCTTGTTGGATTTTTGGGATACAAATTGATCCATTCAAGATTCTTCTCCAATAGCTATATGCTTAAGGAATTTAATAAGACAATCATTGTTTTAGTTCCTAAGAAAAGCTATCTAGTGGAGAGGGACCCATTTTGCCTATAAGTCTTTGCTCGATCATTTATAAAGCTAAAAGGGTGTTTTCGGGGGAGCATGCCCTTGGGCATGTGTGGGAGCCCATGGAGAGCACACCGTCAAAACCTTAGACCTTTCAAAAATCAACCGGCATTTAGCACTCCCACTAGCACTAAGTCACCCTAACCACCCCTTAAGGGACTTGAGAAGAGAAGAAGTGAACACAAGAGTGAGTTTGAAAAGAATGAATTTTTATTGCACTAGAGAACTCTTGAGTACAAGGCTTGAGAACTCACTTGCTTGGTTGAACCCCTTTTGGTTGGTCCTTAGTGAGTGCCTTTCCCAAAAATGAGGCAACACCTATTTATAGGCCCCCCAAGTTACAATGGATGACTAAGATATTTACAAATGTCCTCCATCCAATGGTTGGGGGGGAAAACCCAGAAGCTTCCCACCTCCTTAGAATGCCATAACGAGCCGGGCGGGTTCCCAACTTGCCTCCTCTCCGTACCCCCTTCCACTTGACTAAGTACTTTACTAGGTGGTACCTCGCCTCGGATGACTCGAAACATCATGTATTCAACCTCCTTGTCGGGGGAAGAGGATAGTCATTGGTGCTCTTGTGTGAGGCTCCATGACTTGGGTCTTCCTTGTCTCCATGGTATGGCTTTAATAGGCTTGCATAGAAGACCGGATGGATCTTAAGCTTAGGAGGTAGGCTCCCCTCATAGGACACCTTGCCCACCTTCTTGGTGATCTCAAAGGGGCCTTTAAAAGGGTACCACCTTTTTTAAGCCGAGGGACTTGAATTGTTGGGGTAGAAGCTTCAAAGTACCAAGTCCCCGACCTTGAATTTTTCTGGTTCCTCCTTGTCACCCATTTCTTCATCTTTTTAATGGCTTTGTCCAAGTATGACTTAGCCATATCTAGCTTTGCTTGCCACTCCTTGGCAACCTTAAACGCCGAAGGGCTCTTCCCTGTGTGGCTGGTCATCACCATGTTTGGCGTCAAGGATTGTTGTCCCGTGGCAATCTTATATGGACTTTGGTTCAGTAGCCTCACTTTGCTGGAGATTGTAAGAGAACTGAGCCACATCCAGCAACTTGGCCCAATCTTGCTGATTAGCACTCACAAAGTGCCTTAGTGCCTCCCCCTTAGACATGTCATGAGAGGTAGTGGCTTCTCCGCTGCCCTCCTACTGGTAGCCCAACCTTCCCATACTTCTTCTCTAATACGAGCTTTCACCTTGTCCAACGCCTTACACACTTGAGCCTTGAAGGTGGCAACCATCTCCACTTGGTCACTTATTATGATGTTGAGAGTACCTTGTAGGGACCCTTTGAGCTCCCCCATCTGGCCATCAAGCTCCTCCCCGAGCTCCACATGGCCTTTGAGCTCCTCCCCACTTTGCATCGCAACATCGAGGCACCCCTTTGCCTCGGCCAATACTTGCTCCCCTCAAGCTAAATGAGACTCCATAGCAACGCCAACGTCGACGGACTTGCCTTTGCTCCTTCTTTGCTTACTTGTGTGGGTGTTGGTCTCTATTCCACAATTTTAGCTCGCCTATCTCCTATCCCACAAGCTTGGCTCCCTCGCAACCGAAGCTCTGATACCACAACTGTCACGGCATTAGACCTTTCTAAGCAACACGGCACTTAGCACTCCCACTAGCACTAAGGAATTCTAACCACACTCCTTAAGGGACTTGGGAAGAGAAGAAGTGAACACAAGAGTGAGTTTGAGAAGAATGAACTTATATTGCACTAGAGAACTCTTGAGTACAAGGCTTGTGAACTCACTTGCTTGGTTGAACACTCTTGGTTGGTCCTTGGTGAGTGCCTTTGCCAAATGAGGCAACACCTATTTATAGGCACCCCAAGTTAAAATGGATGGTTAAGATATTTACATATGTCCTCTATCCAACGGTTGGGGAGGAAACTAGAAGCTTCCCACCTCCTTAGTAGAGAACTCTAGAAATCTCCCTAAAAATATCTCCTTACAAAATATCTACTACAAAATATCTAGAGTTCCACACTTTGGTAGAAATCTCTAGAAACTGTGTCTTACTAAGCCCAATGGCCTAAGTCCATGGGCTTAATGGGCTTGGCATATGGGCCTTTAGTGGGCGGGCTGTGACAACACGGAAGCATCAGGCTAGGGATTATCATTGCATTTCGTGGGCCAAGAGGGGGGGAATCATTTCACACTCATGTTTTTTGGGCACAACCCCTACGCTTCCCCACAAAAACCATTTTCTCATAAAACATAGCAAAGTGTTTGGTGAATAAGCTTCGACTACTTAACATTCTTATTAGCCCTTACCAAAATGTTCTTGTTCCCTCTCAAGCAATTTTTGATAATATATATGCGGCAAATGGAATTTTACATCAAATGCGTTACGTTAGAACGTAATGAGTGTGTGCTGATGGCTTTAAAACTTGATATTTGAAAGGTTATGATAAAATTGAGTGAAATGGAATTTTACATCAAATGCGTTACGTTAGAACGTAACGAGAATGTGTGTTGATGACTTTAAAACTTGATATTTGAAAGGCTATGATAAAATTGAGTGGTTCTATCTTGAGCAATTGTTAATACAGATGAGTTCTTTAGGAATTTGGTTAGACTGGATTACGCAATGTGCCACCACTGTGTCATATCATGTTAAATTTAATGGTGGAATTATTGTCCAAGTTAACCCCATCTTGGGTTTAGACAAGGTTACTCTCTTAGCCCTACCTGCTCATTCTATGTTAGAGGCCCATTCTTACAAATTCCTCCAAGCTGAAGCTTCTCTTCTTATTTTAGTTATGTATACCGATAGGAATGGTCTTTCCCATTTTTTTTTTCGCTGATGAATGCTTATTAACGACAAACTTATTCATCGGATGAAATATCTGTAGCTAAAAAAAGAATATTGATAACTGAAATAAAAATCCACCGTTTAAAATATTTTTCCATGACAATACATGGATTAGTCCATATGATAAAAGACAATGTACGCATCTCATTGGTATAATTTCATCTTAAAATGAATAAAGAAAGTAGCTAGAATTACAAAAGATGCCCATTTATATTTTATATGCATCTCCATTTGCTGGAATTTCGGTAATTTTACTAAAACTTTGAATAAGAGTTTGAGCATCTTCATCATGGATACGCAAGATCATATGCTTTTCAATAAAGGGAAAAATGCCATAAAATAGAATACAATACTATTGCACACTTGTCAAAAATGCCTCCATGGTAAAACACAATGTTTCCAAAGACAAATGCCCCAAGGATCTCCATCCAATACCGTGCTCTAAAACCATGGATAGACCCCACTGAGCTCCATATGCCACTAGAGGCGATCAGGCAATGCCATAGATCCTATTCTCATTGCAGAACTCCCTTAGCTTCCTCTGGTGCCATGTAGGATTCAGTTCTACCTAGTTCAATATTTTAATTTCATTCAAGTCACCACCTCACCACAGGTTCTATTTTGTCATCCAAAAAACCTTCTCTATGATTATCATAGATAGTTTATTACCTGATTCATGGCTGGAAGGATGGATAGCATAGGTTAGAAGTTGTGAGAGCTTCTTGCTGGAGAAGTTGCTCTCACCTGATGCATAACCACAATTTTTTCCCCTCTCCCTTACTCCAGCAATCTTGCATAAAACCATCTCACCAAAGATGATTAGATAAGAGAAATAATAAGAAAAGAGGAAAAATATTTGAACATACAATATCTGGTTGAGTGGTTGACTTCTAATATGTCAACTAAGAGCTAGGGGATACATTTAGTTGACAAACTTCAACTCAAAAGGACATGTGGCCCAAAAGTCATACAAATATGTTCGGAACAAAATAAATTACTCATCTTGTGGAGAACTGATTTCTCCTGAAGAGGTGTGATCTCTCCTCTTGTACTTCTTCTTCTTACTTCTTAGTTCTTATTCCTCCTAGTAGTGTGGACCACTTGTTCTCAGCCAAAGTCAGCTTGCTTTAATTTGTTACATTTCATCAATTACTAATCAGCTTAAACTGAAACTTTGTTGTCAGCATTCTATTTATGTTTCCTCTTGAATTCTTTCATTATTTTCTAGTTTGTCATCCTTCTTGCGACACCTGCGGGCTCTTATGACAACTGAGAGTAAGTTTTGAGACTCATGGATAGGATAGAAATTGTTGCTTAATCCAATGAAAAAAGTGTCAGTGATGTTACAGCTTGCTGGAACAAAAATTTTAGTTGAGATGACTAATGGAAGTGTTTTCACTCACTGGGTTTGCTAGGAAAAGTAATATCTGGGGGTAACTCAGGGTGCAAGAAATATATAATTGCATGAAGTAATCGAATAAAAAATCTACCATAAGAATTTCCAATCTGGCTCTGATTTTTGAATCCTACACTAACAGCAACACAAGGAATCATAGGACCCAATTAATATCAGGTATATATGCCAGGCCATGGAAATTCTTTTACCTATGAACCACCTTTTTACTCTGGGAAAGCAGCCAAGTGCTTGGGTCTGACTAGCAACAATAGCAGCTACTGTTGCAACAACAAACATGGGCCAGTACAGGCTCTCCTCAAATAAGCAATCACCAACTACCTGCTAGTGGATAATTTACTTGAGCGGGTAAATGTTAAGCCAAGTGAGAGATCAGAACAGACCTAGAATGGAACGAGGGAAGGCATCTATCACATGAACCTGATGTTTCAGAAAGTAGATATCTTGTTCCGGAATATGCTAAAAGTAGGCAATGGAACACAAGATGGATTTTCCAACAAGCTAAAACTTCTACTTAAGAGAATAGGTCAAAAATTCATCTCTACATGAGAAGCCATAACTCTCCCTTTAATCCTCTGCAGACCACAATGGAACTGTGCTAATTGGAAAACATAATGCTGGCTGCATTAGAACTGATCTCTCTAAATGCTCACCTTTCTCTATAGTTCCAACTTTTAACTTAGAATCAGAATGTATTTGTTGTACATCAGGCTCTTCCAAGGTTGACCAACAAAGAGTCATGAAATGGTCAATCCAGCTCTCCAAGGATAGTATTCAAAGAAGGAAAAATCCAGGTTAATTGGTCGATGAACTGTCACCAATTCTATTACCACAACCACATAAATTGTGAATTGGGAGGCTTATTATAACACTTAAACTTATCAACAACCATTTTTTTTTATTCTTGCCTAACCAAATTTACCCACCTGGTAAAAGGAATTTTTTTCTCCTAACCCTTAGCTTCTAAGGGTTTTGGAAGGTAGATAAGCGCAAAAGGCAGTTCAACCTTTAAGGCTCTTACGTGATCCTATCTTCCCCCTTGTGAGCCCTGGGAGGGGATTGATTGATCCTAGACACAGTTTCACTATTAATAGAACATTATTAGATGCATAGATTCTCATCACACTAAGAGAGCAGGATAACAAACCCAACATTTTCCCCAAGGCCATCCTTAATTTTCAATGGTGTGGTTAATCATCTGCAGTTCAACAAAGTAGCCTCGCACAAACACCGGTCGGGTCAAAGAGAAGGTGTTGGCATGGTTGATGGATGTGGGGCAGGTAGCTGGGTCATGGATTGGGTTGTCAAGGTTTCCTGTGTACAAGGGATGATCCGTTGAAAATTTGGAAAAGGTATTTAGAAGTTGAGCCGGTATGAAGTTGTTAAGGGGGTAAAAAATTGGTTCAGCTGAATAGGCGCTCAACCACTGCACTAGGTAGGGTTTTGGTGGAGTTAAAAGGCGAAGGATGCAAATGGAGTGAGGGCATGATAGCCGTAGAGGCAGCCAGTGGGAGAATGCCTAGCCGAAGAGGGAGCAAAGGGGGAAGGGATTCAGTCGCATCAGTCGAAGACACAAAGAGAGAAGAGCTTAAAATAGGATTGTCAGGACCGACAGAAGAGGAGGACAGGGGTTCAGAGGTGGGAAAGGGGCTTAGATCATCAATTCCATCAAAGGATTCAGCCGACATCAAGACCGAGAACGGATTGAGACCAGCGGGCAAAGGATCGATGATCGTTGAGAGACTAGCGGCCCGGGAGGATGAGTCAAGGCATCAAGCAGCGGCAATGGAAAATTTTCCGGCGTAAAAGCATTGGCAAAAGAAAGCAAGATTTATAAAGGGCCGTTGTCCAAGCTCCAAGATATTGTTATTTTTTTTTTCCCTTCAGATGTTTGCACGTGAATCGAGAATTGTTAAAGGAAGGCCGAGGGTTCTCTTGTAGGCTTGGAGATATTGCATAGAGTTGTGGTATGGCCAAAACATTTGCAAAGAGTGCAGGTAGGCGGCAACCAGTTGTATTTCACCTCTTGTTCAAGGGAGAAACCTTCTCCATCAATGATAGTGATCTTAGAGGGGAGAATCTGTTCAGCTTGAACTTCGATCTAGACTCGAGCGTAAGACAGGCGGTCCATAGTCTTCGTTCTTTTATCGGAATGCAGGGGCTTCCCTATGATGGAACTAATGAGGCTAAGCCCTTTGACACAACAGAAATGGAGTGGTAGGTTGGGGAAGATAACCCACAAGGGTATGGACTTTGGTTAAGATTTGGAAAAAGATAAGTGCTCGTCCCATTGACGGAGGAAGATGGGTTTTTTCCCAACATACCACGGACCTCCTTCAATGGCGGCAGAGCGGTCAGTGGTGGCAGAGAAGTAGATCGAGAGAGTGCCAGAAGGCCTCCATTGGTTTAGAAGGGAAGTCTTAACCACCGAGAAGGGAGGCCGGCTACCAAGGAAAGAGCCAACAACACAATTGCTCCGCTTGGAGATTTCAGAGGCGAGGAGACCCGGCGGACAGAGTCCAACAGGGCTAGAGTTATGGATGGAAGGAGGATAAAAGTAGAGGGAGTGCCCAGCCGAAGGAGGGAGAGGAGAGGAGGAGGGAGAGGGAGGGGAAGCGGAGGAGGAAACAATGGAAGTCCAGCGAGATCGGTAGGTTCAATAGAGGAGGAAGGGAAGGGAGGCAGAGGGAGGCGAGGTTGGGGAGAGGAAGGAAAGAGATTCATGGCAAATCGGAGAAGGTGGGTGCCATACGGATAGGTCAGAGGAGGGGTTTCATGGATGAACTCATCATGGTGGAATTATCTTGATGGGGAGAAAATACATTCCAATCAGATTTTGATATCTAAATTTTGTTTAAATTCAAAATATGATGCTTCTGTTCAACTGAACATTCAAACCAAGTAGGCCAAGAGCAATCTTTGGTTATCACACATATATGTTCTAAGACATATCAGTTGAAAAAACTTCATTACCATGAAACCCTGTTTGAAACTGAGACTTTTGTGGAAGGTACCGATTTTTAACGATTTTTGACCGGCGCTAAAACATCCAGTCACAATTGCAAAGTGCATCGCTGACCATTCAAAGCATCAGGCCACCGAAAAGTCCAACCGATCATCCTATCCCGGTGGTTGGACTTTCAAACCTTTTGAACTCGGACTATTTGGACCGTCAAAGCAAGGTGTCAAGTATCAGATTGAGCAAAGATATCGGAAAGTCGGCTTTTAAGAGATGTATTGAGAGACGTTGGATACACTTTGATATGCATGGATATGCTTATGATACATGAAAAACTTGAGTTTTTAAGCATTGTACACCATAAGCAAGCATAGTTAATGATATCCAACCAATATTGAGTTCTCTGTCTTCGCAGCATCTATGTGATTCAAATCTTCATTGGAAAGTGCAATATCAGACCTACTAAAAGGAGGAAATTAAGCAAGAGGACTTGAATAAGAAAAATCAATGCAAGTCAAATCTTCATTGGTGTTTTTTTAGTGTAGTTGGCATTCAGTTAGGTTTTGGCCAAAAAGTCATAGTAGGAAGAGGTCTCTCTTTTTTTTCTTCTTTTTTTTTTTGGGGGTGTTTGTCAACATGTGTATCTGTTAGAACAAACACCAACAAATACGAAGAAAATAAACGCAGATTCACACAAGATGAAACAGATTTAACGAGGTTCATACACCGATGTGGTATCCTACATCCTCAGGGGAAGAAGAAGATGATTCACAATATAAAAAGAGGTTACAATGGAGATCGCTCAAGAGCACCCAAACCGCGGAAATCTTGCCCAGAAACCCTAACACGAAAAACCCCCAAATCTTACAATGCTTGCTTAACAAGATGATACTACATATATATACTCCTCCAAGTTAGGTCGCTCCATATTGGCCCAACCCCTCTGCTTCCATCACAGATCTCAGAAAAAAAAATCTCATTCGGCTCGCCACTAAAATATGTCAGAGCGGGTCATTTTTCAAAACGAGTCAAGAATTCGAGGCAAACATAATAGTATCGACTATCGAGTGTATTGGACTATATCAGTACCGTATCGTACTTTATCAGTGCCTTATTGTACTGTATCGTTTGATACTGTATTGACATACTTTTTTTGTATGTATCAGACCGTATCAGTCGTATCATATTGAGACTTGACAAATTGTACCAGGGGCTGGCAAAAATTGAAGTCAACTGCTCCTAGGAAAAAATCTTGCCACTGCATGCAATGCTTGGTGTTTTAAAATTAATGTGGTCATTTTATTAATAATCATTTGGCAAATTTCTTCTAGAAGAACATGTGGCAGTGCTAATTATGAAACAGTGAGATCCAGTGAAAGATCAGCTTGCGACATGATCGCAGGTGAGGAATGAAACCAGATACCTAAAGAATTTTATGATAGAATTTAGGGATCAGGTTCAGCCAAAATTCTGATCAAAGGCTCTAATTCAGAAACCAGGTTTGATCCAATGGTCAAATTCTTTGGACCTGAAAATTCCTAGTTGAAGAAGGAACTCCCAAATCCGAGAATCGATAGAAGTACACAAATCAGATTAGAGATTGATTTCAGTACCAAATAACAAGCCTAATGATGGTCATAAATCTGAGATCAAACTTAGACAACAGAACTTGAAATTTGATTAAACTGAAATCAGACTTGTAGGAGGAAGACAGGAAATCAATTTCAAGTTGCTGGGGTAATTCAGAAACAGGGTTAGTGGTGATTCTAACATTAATCTTTGGTGGTGATGCCATTGATCATATCCTCTTTCTCCTGCCTTTCTTCTTTATTTTCTGGTTGCTGAAATACTGGTCAAAGCTTTTTCTCTCCTGCATATATTCCCCTTTCAATTTCAGTTTCTGTTTTGGATGTTTGAATACTTATATCCTGTAGGTTATCAATATTGATTACCTCTTTTAATCTCCTAGTGATATCAGACCAATCTGGGCAACGCATGTTCTTATTTTGAAGTTCCTTATAAGACTGAAACTCTTCCATGTCTCCCAATCTGTCCGTCAGATTTGTCTGAGATTTTTAGAGGTGATTTCCCTTGTTTGTTAAGCCCAATGATCATACTTTGAAGATCATCTGACTTATATTGAAAGAGATCTTTGATTTATCCCTCTGCTGTTCAGGAGGTCTGATTTCTGATATAGTCAAGTTTGGATTCTGCTTCACTTTTATCTTACCGGTTTCCTGTTATACTGTGACTACTGGTTTGATTTATAAATTAGGTCCATTACATCAATAAAACCAAAAATAAAAGCCCAAGGCCCATAGAACCCAACTACGGACCAAAATAAAGTCTTCTGAAGGCCCAATTGGTCCAATTGACACTTAACTGCATCAATGTCCTCTGTTATTTGGACATGATGTGGCAGTTTCAACTTTTAGGAATGATCTGAATGGTCTTTTGTCCAATTTCAAACTGAAATTCAGACATATACACTCCTATGTTTGTCATCTTCCTTCATAATTTTCAGCCATCCATGTATTGGCCTTCACCCTTCCTATAGTCCTTGATTTTTCATTACTCTGTTAACAAATTTCATTCCCATCTAATGTACCATGTGGCTGAACCAGGTGACCACCTAGAAATTCCACTCCCTAATAATTTTATCATCTTTCTCATTAATTGTACCTTGATCTGATCCTTCCTCACTGGATGGGAAGACCATTGGTCTGACTATTGGTCTGGAAGTCTCCAGCCTCTGGTCTGTTTTAAGTACTTTGGCATATCTGGTCGGTAGGCATAGACTGCAAAGGAATTTGATTTGGGCTGGAACTAAGCGTATCTGAATTTTATTTGATTACATATCTACAACATTCCAAATTTGACCTAAGATACAATGGATCCGGATATGTCATATCCAGGTTGTGTTCGATTGATTTAATATCTTTATCCTTAGTTCAAATCAAAGTAAAGTTCCGTTGGTGGGTTTGAAACTTGTGATGTTCCAGTTGCTGATTTCGCGTTCAAACCAACTATGCTAATTAGCAATCACTGATTATTATGCTCCCTGTTATAGTAGAATTGTCTTTATGGAATTTTATTAGTTTATTGCAGAATGATGAACTCTTGTGAATCCCCTAATCATAAAATCTACAGAACAATTTTTACTTTTAGCTCTGAAATGTATAATATAGGGGGTTTTCCACTCTTCTTCTTCTTATTTTTATTTTTTTTTGCATTAATGCTTCGATTATATTTCTATTCATATTTTACTGATTTCATTCAACATTTAATATTTGTCTGAAACATGTCGATCTGAACAGTTCACTGATGAAAATGGACAAAGGCAATATGTGTGGCAGACGTCATGGGCTATCAGCACCCGTTTTGTTGGTGGTATTATCATGACTCATGGAGATGATGCAGGTTTAATGCTTCCTCCCAAAATTGCACCAATTCAAGTAAGCCTTAAAAGTATGGTGGGGAGAAAGGGGTGGGAAGGTGGAATAATTTTCAATATTATCTGCGTGACTGTATCTATGGCACATCAGTATATTGAAGTTATGCAGCAAATAAGCATAATAAACAACTTATCTCTATGCTGGATTGTCATGAATGATATTCATCTGTATCTTCTACTTCATCGGTCTCCACACCCTAAAGGTTGAATAATTCATCCGTACTACCATTTACCCTTCATATATTTGTGGTTCATGCTCCCAAAAATTCCATGATTTTTGAGTAATCCTCTTGATGGCAATAATAATTTGACAGTCTGAACAAGACTTAAATATACTTGGCCAGAGTTGGCCTCCTTTTCCATGCTTTCTGAGTTAATTGATTTTCAATTTTGATTGTGGAAACATGTTATTAGGTGGTAATTGTACCAATATGGAAAAAGGTGTGAGAAAACAGTTCTCAATGCGCATATTCCGAGAGAAAGCATTGAAAACAGCAGGATCGAGTTGAATTGGATGCCTCGTAACGTAGAACCCCGGATGGAAATTTAATTTTGGGAGATGAAGGTACACGTCATTGTTTATGTTCAAAATATAAAATCAGTATCACCATGTAGCTTCATCATTGGTAGCAAGTTTGCTTTTGTTCTCGCTCATCTTGAATTGTGTGTAAATCCAATCGTCTGTCAATGTCGATGTTAGATACGTAAATTGAGTATGCTTTTTATTCAGCTCACCATGAATTGGATATTAATAGCATTTCTGTTTTATTTCATGATAGTTAAGTCTCACTAGTGCTGATGCCCAAATCTGTTTGAAGATAGATCAACATTTCAGATTGTTGGTTTTTTTTTATTAGCCATCATCCTAATGATTTAACTTTCAACAGGGTGTCCCTTTAAGGATCGAGATTGGACCTCGTGATGTTTCAAGTGGGACACTAGTTATATCTAGGAGAGATGTTCCTGGAAAGCAAGGGAAAGTTTTTGGAGTTTCGATGGACCCTTCCATTTTGGAAGCCTATGTGAAGGATAAGTTGGATGACATCCAGTCATCACTTTTGGAAAAGGCTATTTCATTCCGAAATAGGTACACCCATATGCCTTCATGTCTCACTATTTATCAATGGATATGTATCTCTGGGTTAACTGAAATGCTTAATGCACATGGGCTGCGTGCCTGGGTCCTCCCAGCCATTGGATGTGCGTTGGGCCTCCAATGGCACTGGAGAAATGGTATTATAAGTATTTGAAGCCATCTTCAATTCTTCATATTGATATTGATCATTATTTTAGGTCTTGAAAATGGGGCTGAGGCACCAAATTGACATCTGGATATCTAATTT
This sequence comes from Macadamia tetraphylla, assembly GCA_022985045.1. Lineage (NCBI taxonomy): Eukaryota > Viridiplantae > Streptophyta > Magnoliopsida > Proteales > Proteaceae > Macadamia > Macadamia tetraphylla. Next base: position 9,877 of record JAJSZK010000288.1, on the reverse strand, counting down.
ACCACTTCGTATTTTCTCGAGTTTGCTTTACTAGGTAGAGTTGTAATATGGCAAAAGGTTTCATGTACGGCCATGCATGGTGCATGGTCGCTCATGAAACCCTTTGATGTTTATAAAGTCACTTTAAATATCAAAAAAACCCCACCCTAGTTACGAAGCTTTCGGTTTCTGAAAGCGGTCGTACACAAAACCCCTCCCCATGAAACTTTAGGGGAATAGTTGGGTGGGAGAGAAATTATCCCAAAAAAAAAGTCTAAAAGAATTCAATTCTAACATTTATATATATCATTTATGTTTTTCTTTAACTTGGTGCAAGTTTTGATTGAAAAACCAAAATTATGAAACTCCTGCCAGAAAAATTTGTTCAATTTACTGTCTTTGACTCATTTTAAAAACTAATTTATGGGGTTTCTTGCTGCAAGCCTTAGATGATGAATTTGGCTGTCAGGTGCTCTTATGCTTTCCACAGTTTTTTAACTACTATTTGAGTGTGGGGCCTGGATGGGTTATAATCACATTGGGAACTTCTATGCTTGGCATGCATTAGTCTAGGGTTGCGATAACTACATGAAAGTCACTAGTTTGTTCTTTATAGGGATTTCTTTGTCACTTTTATTTGCAGGGATAGTTTTGCTGTTTTCCAGAAGTAGGGTTATGGGCTGGATGACATGGTGGTTTTTGTTTTTTGGTGGGATTTATTGGCTCCATTTAGCTGGTACACCTTACTTTGTGCTTTCTACCCTCCAGTGGTTTCTATTTTTGAGTCTTGCTGGATACTGGAAAACTTGTAGTTCTATTAGAAGCTATGGCATCTATATAAAAGAGTGTATGTCCCACCTTTTAAAGGAAACTTGTGAGTCTTTTTTTGTCTTTGAGCTTGCTGCTGCATAGGTTACCATGAAGGTGGTACAACTTTAGTAGTAGGTGGTATTCCTAGTTTTTTTCCCCTACCCTCCCACACCCCCCAAAAAAAAAAAACCTTTCTGTTCCACAACCTTTGCAATGCAAGAACCCTTTGATCTACTTGTTTTGTCTACTTTTTCTACCACCATTAGACCATTCCATGTAATGTACCTCTTCAAGCATCCATCAACTCAACTCAAATTAGCCTTATCCTAAGGGGTTGGCTACATGTATTCTTTTTTTTCTAATCAGCTCTTTTTAAAGCCATACTTGTTACTAGTTCAAAGCTACGCATGTATTTCCTCACTTCTCCTGGAGTTGTTATTTTAGGCTTATCTCTGGCTCTTTTAGCTCCTTTGATCTTAATTAAATAACCCTTCCATACTGGAGCATTCAAAGGCCTCCATTACACATGTCCATGTTGCCTCGGCTCAAACAACTTTCTCACAACTTATTATTTATTGAACGTACTTTTAAATTAGCTCTAGTTTGTCCATTTGTTATTTTATCTTTTCTATTACACTAAGTTTGTTTATATGTTATTTCTTCACTGCCCAAAATTCAGCTCTATACATCATTGTTGATTGTATAATTGTCCTTAAAATTTTCCTTCAAGTTTTAAAGGAATATGTCGATCACACAGCACTCCGGACACACCCCTCCACTTCATCTCCTGATTCTTATTCTTTATGCAACATCATCTCTATTTATCTTTCTTTACTTGTGATTGAACTTTGGTACCTAAAAAATTTTCACTTTGCAGCTCCCTACCATCATTTTAACCACACTTTCAATTCTATTGTTACTAAAGTTACACACTATATACTCTTTTTTTGTTCTCCCTATCATCAATATCCAAGCATCCATCATTCCCACTAGTTAATTCAAATACTGTAGCCAATATGCTTGCATAAAGACATGGGTTCAAGTCTGGGAGCAGCACGTAATGCAGCAATGCAAAAGGCTAGGATCCTCCTCTGGATATTGTGAAAGCGGGACTTGCACTGGGTTACCCCCTTGGTGAGGCCAAGGCACCTAAGCCATATATTATGTCCAAGTTCATACTTTCCCTGTGTTTGTCATCTTATAAATATTAATATATGGATAGTATAGGATTATAAAGGTCAAAATATAGGATACGATGGTAAAATGAGATTATGTTAACATACAAGAGTAGAAAAGATCATCTGGCTTTTGGTCTGGATGCCTTGGCACATAAGGACTGGTTGCTAGCCTTGGACACTAAGGGGTGCTTCCTCACCTAGGCATCGCCCAGGACAACTATCGTGTGGTCCTTGGCCGGTCTGTCTTGTTCTTGCCTTGTCTGAGTCTGCATTAGGCACTTTATGTTAGTATGGTTCCACTCCTTTGGTGATTGATTTGTGTTGTGGGATCTAGCTTCTACATTTCTAACCCAATAAGTTGGTAAAAGTTGGACTGCATATGCATTGATCCTCGCAACAAGAAGTGCCTTTTAGTTGATATTTTCAAACTTAATACCTGTATAATACAATAATAGCAAATTGCATAATTTATTAGGATAGCCCTCTGCAGGTAATGCTTGTGTGTTACATGCACATATTCTTATGCAAAGAGTTGATGCATTGATAACCAATTCAACGAAATAAATGAATGTTGACTGTAAAGTACATTGGTGTAATATCCTTTGTGCTCAGAAAATGGCCATTATAAGTCATAGTAGAATCAATATATTGACATCTTCTGGATTGTATTGTATTGTTATACCCTAATTCCTCGTCAAAGATGAAGGAAAAGTAATTCAGTAAAGCATGAAGGTTGTATATTTGCTCTAACTGTTTATAAAGCCCCTCGTGGGTTCACCACTAGGGTCCCTCCCCTCTTTTCTTTTGCTTTCTTTTCCCCTTTTGTATCTCCTTGGTTTAAATTAAATTATTTATTCATCCAAAAAAAAAAAAGAAGCTATAAAGCTCCTAAAAGAATCAATAAATTGTTTAAACTTACCTTTAAAGCTCCTACAAAGATCAATAATTATTTCTGTATGATTGGGATGTGACATGACAGTCATCTAATAACCATTAGCTATGTGGGTTTGTTGGTCAAGTTTCCATAATCCAAGTTTTGAGTTTTTTCTGCTTTATTAAGATAGTCCTTTTTTTGGGTTATTGGTTGCTGATGCTGAACTTGTCTTTTTACACTAATATTTTGGATATAGGTTCATATGATGAGCTCAAGGAAGCAATTTCCCAAGGAAAATGGGCGAGAGGTCCTTGGTCAGGAAGGTATTTTGTCGTTCTTGTACCCCTCTCCCTCTCTCTCATATTTTTTCCTATATGTGAACTCGTTTTTTTGTTGGCAAAAGGATGTGGAAGAGTTACGGTGAAGGAAGAGACAGCAACAATTAGGTGTTTTCCTTTTGAGCAGCCCAAGGGGAAAAAAACATGCTTCATGACTGTACTCCACAGAGAAGTTGAATAGTAAATCATAATGATTGTTGAGGCATGATTTTTTTTGCTTCATCTCCATCGGAAGCATTCACACATTTTTGTCGACTTATGTTGTCTCAAATATGTAGTTTATTGGTCCATAGGAATATAAATTAAAGGAATAATCCTATTTAATCATTGCTGGTGAAAAATTTGTAATTGTAATTTTACTTTTTCATTTTCCCTTTATTTTTTATTATTATTTGACACACGTCTTTCAAGATAAAGTAATGTCTCGAAAATGTGCAAGACAACCTGCTTTTGAGAATGACATAATGGTATGTAACTTTTAAATTATTCTGAAAACTCTTTTTTGTTTCCTTCTTAACTTTGGGAGCGTAACAAGTAACATTAAAAATGGAATTTCCTAAGTTTCAGATTTGAGGCCAAATGGGAAAGACATCCAGATTTGGGCCAACTTATTGCTAAGGCATGGCAATTAAAAATCCAATTGGTTCATATTTATACAAACTACACCAGAATATTAAGGAGTGTGGAGGTATTCAGTGTAATGCTAGTTTAGAAATTTGAAAACTAGGAGGTCCTTGAAAATATTCAAACAATCCCACAATATGCCTCCTTGTGTGATCAAGAGCTTGAACTTTGTAATGGCTTGAAACCCACATACATCAAGAAGAATTTTACTAAGCTCAACTCTCAAATATTAAATAGTTACAAGGGGGGAGGGGGGTGGGTTCCTATACACGAATAGAGGCGGTAGCTCCAATCTAACACCTTGGAATGTCTCGAGGTATGTGCCTCAGATGTTGGGTTCGTGTCGCGCCCAAGGTTTTGGGATCTGAGTTGCCGCCTATTGCGCAATAGAGGAGTCGACCCTTTGCAACACAAAGACTTCCGCAAAGGGCACATTAGTTGAATCATAAAGTTAAGGGCCCGCTCGTAAGTGGGTTCTGAACACTTAGGTTTAACTTCTAATATTCTCTTTATTTTGATCGCTTGTATACTATTTCTCATTTGTTCGGATAAAACTATTTTTAAGTTCTTTTAAAAAAATTATTAGGGATGAAATGATGCTTTGTGTAGTTCGTTTATTGTTGCTGAAAATTAAAAAAAAGTGTTCCATATTGGGGCTTATAGTTTAGGATAGCCTGGAAGTTCTTTAATCTTGTTGGATTGTTGGCCAAAATGAATTGATCCAGTTCAACGATTCTTTTTCCAATAGCTATATGCTTAAGGAATTTAATAAGACAATCATTGTTTTAGTTCCTAAGAAAAGCTATCTAGAGGAGATGAGCCATTTCCTACCTATAAGTCTTTGCTCGATCATTTATAAAGTTAGAAGAAGTGTTTTCTGTGGGGAGCATGCCCTTGGGCATGTGTGGGAGCCCATAGGAGAGCACACTGTCACAGCCTTAGACCTTTCTAAGCAACCGGCACTTAGCACTCCCACTAGTACTAAGTCAGCCTAACCACACTCCTTAAGGGACTTGGGAAGAGAAGAAGTGAACACAAGAGTGAGTTTGAAAAGAATGAATTTTTATTGCACTAGAGAACTCTTGAGTACAAGGCTTGAGAACTCACTTGCTTGGTTGAACACTCTTGGTTGGTCCTTAGTGAGTCCCTTTTGCCAAATGAGGCAACACCTATTTATAGGCACCCCAAGTTACAATGGATGACTAAGATATTTACAAATGTCCTCCATCCAAGGGTTTGGGGGAGGAAACTAAAGCTTCCCACCTCCTTAGAACTGCCATAACGAGTCAGCGGGTTCCCAACTTGCCTCACTCTCTGGTAGCCCCTTCCACTTGACTAAGTACTCCCTACTAGGTGGTACTCCGCCTTCGGATGCCCTCGATTAGCGATCATGTATTCAACCTCCTTGTCGAGGGAAGTAGTGATAGTCATTGGTGCTTTGTGTGAGGCTCCATGACTTGGGTCTTCCTTGTCTCCATGGTATGGCTTTAATAGGCTTGCATAGAAGACCAGATGGATCTTAAGCTTAGGAGGTAGGCTCACCTCATAGGACACCTTGCCCACCTTCTTGGTGATCTCAAACGGGCCTTTATACCGGTACCACCTTTTGTGTACCCCGAGGGACTTGAATTGTTGGGGTAGAAGCTTCACAAGTACCAAGTCCCCGACCTTGAATTTTTCTGGTTCCCCCCTTTTGTCACCCATTTCTTCATCTTTTAATGGCTTTGTCCAAGTATGACTTAGCCATATCTAGCTTTGCTTGCCACCCCTTTGGAAACCTTAAACCCGGGCTCTTCCCTGTGGCTGGTCATCACCATGTTTCGCCAAGGATTGTTGCCCCTGGCAATCTTATATGGACTTTGGTTCGAGCCTCACTTTGTCGGAGATTGTAAGAGAACCGAGCCACATCCAAGAACTTGGCCCAATCTTCCCGATTAGCACTACAAAGTGCCTTAGTGCCTCCCCTTAGACATGTCATGAGAGGTAGTGGTTTCTCGCTGCCCTCCTACTGTAGCCCAACCTTCCCATACTTCTTCTCTAATACGAAGCCACCTTGTCCAACCCTTACACACTTGAGCCTTGAAGGTGGCAACCATCTCCACTTGGTCACTTATTATGATGTTGAGAGTCCCTTTGTAGGGACCCTTGAGCTCCCCACCCGGGCCATCAAGCTCCTCCCGAGCTCCACATGGCCTTTGAGCTCCTCCCCAATTTGATCGCAACATCGAGGCCCCCCTTTTGCCTCGCCAATACTTGCTCCCCTCAAGCTAAATGAGACTCCATAGCAACGCCAACGCCGACGACTTGCCTTTGCTCCTTCTTTGCTTACTTGTGTGGGTGTTGGTCTCATTCCAAATTTTAGCTCGCCTATCTCCTATCCCACAAGCTTGGCTCCTCAAGAACCGAAGCTCGATACCACAACGCCACGGCATTAGACCTTTCTAAGAAAACCACGCGCACTTAGCACTCCCACTAGCACTAAGGAATTCTAACCACCCCTTTAAGGGACTTGGGAAGAGAAGAAGTGAACACAAGAGTGAGTTTGAGAAGAATGAACTTATATTGCACTAGAGAACTCTTGAGTACAAGGCTTGTGAACTCACTTGCTTGGTTGAACACTCTTGGTTGGTCCTTGGTTAGTGCCTTTGCCAAATGAGGCAACACCTATTTGTAGGCACACCAAGTTAAAATGGATGGTTAAGATATTTACATATGTCCTCTATCCAACGGTTGGGGAGGAAACTAGAAGCTTCCCACCTCCTTAGTAGAGAACTCTAGAAATCTCCCTAAAAAATATCTCCTTACAAAATATCTACTACAAAATATCTAGAGTTCCACACTTTGGTAGAAATCTCTAGAAACTGTGTCTTACTAAGCCCAATGGCCTAAGTCCATGGGCTTAATGGGCTTGGCATATGGACCTTTAGGGGGGGTCGGGACAACACAAGCATCAAGCTAGGGATTATCATTGCATTTCGTGGGCCAAGAGGGGGGGAATCATTTCACACTCATGTTTTTTGGGCACAACCCCTACGCTTCCCCACAAAAACCATTTTCTCATAAAACATAGCAAAGTGTTTGGTGAATAAGCTTCGACTACTTAACATTCTTATTAGCCCTTACCAAAATGTTCTTTTTCCCCTCTCAAGCAATTTTTGATAATATATATGCGGCAAATGGAATTTTACATCAAATGCTCGTTAGAACGTAATGAGTGTGTGCGATGGCTTTAAAACTTGATATTTGAAAGGTTATGATAAAATTGAGTGAAAGGGAAATTTTTAAATCAAATGCTACGCTAGAACGTAACGAGAATGTGTGTTGATGACTTTAAAACTTGATATTTGAAAGGCTATGATAAAATTGAGTGGTTCTATCTTGAGCAATTGTTAATACGATGAGTTCTTTAGGAATTTGGTTAGACGATTACTAATGTGCCACCCCCTGTAATATCATGTTAAATTTAATGGTGGAATTATTGTCCAAGTTAACCCCATCTTGGTTTAGAAAGGTTACTCTTTTAGCCCTACCGCTCATTCTATGTTAGAGGCCCATTCTTACAAATTCCTCCAAGTAAGCTTCTTCTTATTTTAGTTATGTATACCGATAGGAATGGTCTTTCCCATTTTTTTTTCCCTGATGAATGCTTATTAACACAAACTTATTCATCGGATGAAATATCTCGTAGCTAAAAAAGAATATTGATAACTAAATAAAAATCCACCGTTTAAAATATTTTTCCATGACAATACATGGATTAGTCCATATGATAAAAGACAATGTACGCATCTCATTGGTATAATTTCATCTTAAAATGAATAAAGAAAGTAGCTAGAATTACAAAAGATGCCCATTTATATTTTATATGCATCTCCATTTGCTGGAATTTCGGTAATTTTACTAAAACTTTGAAAAGAGTGAGCATCTTCATCATGGATACGCAAGATCATATGCTTTTCAATAAAGGAAAAATGCCATAAAATAGAATACAATACTATTGCACACTTGTCAAAAATGCCTCCATGGTAAAACACAATGTTTCCAAAGACAAATGCCCCAAGGATCTCCATCCAATACCGGCTCTAAAACCATGGATAGCCCCCACCGAGCTCCATATGCCACTAGAGGCGATCGGCAATGCCATAGATCCTATTCTCATTGCGTAACCCCCTTAGCTTCCTCCGTGCCATGTGGATTCAGCCTACCTAGTTCAATATTTTAATTTCATTCAAGTCACCACCTCCCCAAAGGTTCTATTTTGTCATCCAAAAACCTTCTCTATGATTATCATAGATAGTTTATTACCTGATTCATGGTGGGAAGGATGGATAGCATAGGTTAGAAGTTGTGAGAGCTTCTTGTCGAGAAGTTGCTCACCGATGCATAACCAAAATTTTTTTCCCTCTCCTTACTCCAGCAATCTTGCATAAAACCATCTCACCAAAGATGATTAGATAAGAGAAATAATAAGAAAAGGGGAAAAAATATTTGAACATACAATATCTGGTTGAGTGGTTGACTTCTAATATGTCAACTAAGAGCTAGGGGATACATTTAGTTGACAAACTTCAACTCAAAAGGACATGTGCAAAAAGTCATCAGATATGTTCGTAACAAAATAAATTACTCATCTTATGGAGAACTGATTTCTCCCAAGAAGTGTGATCTCCCTCCCTTTTCTTCTTCTTACTTAGTTCTTATTCCTCCTAGTATGTGGACCACTTGTTCTCAAGAGTCACTTGTTTTAATTTGTTACATTTCATCAATTACTAATCACTTAAACTAAACTTTGTTGTCGATTCTATTTATGTTTCCTCTTGAATTTTTTTCATTATTTTCTAGTTTGTCATCCTTCTTGGACACCGGCTCTTATGACAACCGAGAGTAAGTTTTGAGACTCATGGATAGGATAGAAATTTTGCTTAATCCAATGAAAAAGTGTCGTTGATGTTAAGCTTGTGGGAAAAAAAATTTTAGTTGAGATGACTAATGGAAGTGTTTTCACCACGGGTTTGCTAGGAAAAGTAATACCCGGGGTAACTCAGGTGCAAGAAATATATAATTGCATGAAGTAATCGAATAAAAATCTACCATAAGAATTTCCAACTGCTCATTTTTGAATCCTACACTAACAAAGAACACAAGGAATCATAGGACCCAATTAATATCGTATATATGCGCCATGGAAATTTTTTACCTATGAACCCCCTTTTTACTGGGGAAAGCAGCCAGTGTTTTCCACTAGCAACAATAGCCATCGGAACAACAAACATGGCCAAGACAGTTCCCCCAAATAAGAATACCAACTACCGCTATGGATAATTTACTTGAGGGTAAATGTTAACCCAAAGGGAAAATGAAGCCTAGAATGGAAGAGGAAGGCATCTATCACATAAACCCCGATGTTTCAAAAGTAATATCTTGTTCCGATTATGCTAAAAGTAGGCAATGGAAACAAGATGGTTTTCCAACAAGCTAAAACTTCTACTTAAGAGAATAGGAAAAAAATTCATCTCTACATGAGAAGCCATAACTCTCCCTTTAATCCTCTCGCCCACAATGGAACTGGGAAATTTGGGAAAACATAATGCGGTATTAAAACCCGATCTCTAAATGCTCCCCTTTTCTCTATAGTTCCAACTTTTAACTTAGAATCGAATGTATTTGTTGTACATCGGCTCTTCCAAGGTTGACCAACAAAGAGTCATGAAATGGTCAATCCAGTTTCCAAGGAAGATTCAAAGAAGGAAAATCCAGTTAATTGGTCGATGAACTGTCCCAATTCTATTACCACAACCACATAAATTGTGAATTGGGAGGCTTATTATAACACTTAAACTTATCAACAACCATTTTTTTTTTCTTGCCAACCAAATTTACCCACCGGAAAAAGGAATTTTTTCTCCAACCCCTTAGCTTCAAAGGGGTTTGGAAGGGATTTTTTAAAAGGCGCTTAACCTTTAAGGCTTTTACGTGATCCTATTTTCCCCCTTGGGGCCCCGGGGGGGATTGATTGACCCTAGACACGTTTTCACTATTAATAGAACATTATTGATGCATAGATTCTCATCACA
>JAJSZK010000287.1:0-14197 GCA_022985045.1 Macadamia tetraphylla | reverse complement strand
AGGTTCATCAAACATACCACCATTTGGTTACCCAACCCCCACCCCTATTGGAAGGGGATGTAGCATAGGGAATGTCAAACCAAAATATCCGCATGCCTTGCATGATCATACAATTAGTATGCACTCCCGATACCAGAATCCGAGGCCAAAAGTGTGTCCATTTCATGTATAGCCCCGGGTACACAATATCGAATCACCATCGGTCACAAAGTATAACCCAGACTATATACTTATCTAGCATACAAGAGTTGAATATGAGCTACAAACCGAATCGCCATCTCAAAAAGCATACCCATTTCCAAGTATGTATAGCCCCGCCCCGATTCCAAAATCACCATCGTCACACCCCCGCTTGAACCGGGGGGCCCGAGTTAACACCTTTAAACCCCAAAACCCGCCAGATCATCGAACGATTCCACCAAAAATACACACACTAACATAAGTTCATCGATCAGGAAGACTAAGTTTTACTTGAATAAACCCCAATACTTGATACCAATTGTGATACAATAATTATATACATGGGGGCCCCAAGGCATGATAATTACACAACAAAAGTACAATTCAATATCAAGTATATACAGAAATCATCAAAACAATCGAGTGAAACCGCTGGCTCAAGGCGGCTCGCTGGGCATCAATGGTCGTCCCCCTCGGCATCTTATAGAAGAGCTCACCGGGCCTCGGAAATGGAGCTAAAGACGGCCTCCAGGTGGAGCTCACCGGCCTCAATGCGTCCCAAAGCCTCGCCGCAACGCTGTTAACTCCTCGGGGTCCACCCCTCTTAAAAACTTTTGGACCCACCCCATGCTCCTCAGATGCATGACTGCAAAATCATCTAAAAGGGTGTACACGTGGAATGAGCTCACTAGCTCAAGAAGTAGAGAGGTGGACCACACAAACCGTCCACACATCACAACACATCATATGCACTACATGCCATGCTATACATTTTAAATCACATACACCTAATCAACATTACTAAGTCTTTGGTTTTTTTGCTACACAACCACAGGCGCCGATACTCCGTACGACCCCGGAACTCCCTCCCGCGATACGCCCATAGGGCTGTTGGGAGAAGGCCCACCGTGAGTACTGGGAAAAATAAAGACAATCCCGGCCCCCCGCTCTCAAAGAAATGTAAATGATGAAATAAAAGTGCGACCCCAAAAGAATTTAAAAGCAAACGATTGGCCCTCTTGAATATACCACCGGGTTGCCGAGTCCTACATGACTGGGCGATTGCCTAACCACCAAAAGTGTCCGAAAACCCGCGACCCTGCTTCCCCAAATGGCAACCCAACACCTTAACCCCTGTTGGGAAGGGTCGAGACGGGATGGTGAGAATCCTAATACCGATGCTCCTATATGAAAAGACGACGCATAGTGCCTCCATGTCCCATACCACGGGCCACCAATGCATTCGTTTCCAAGCCGACCATGGCATCTAGTCTATCAATGCATTATGCCCATGATGTCCACATTCAACATATAAACATCTCATTCAATTGGCATTTGAAAAGTAACCATAGCATATATGCACATCAATGAGTGGAATGACTAATCTATATAGCATATTCATGATGACATGACTAGATTAGATATAGTTATATGAATGCCAAACAAATGCCTTGAACAAGGCCAAACGCCTCTCTCCACTTACTTGTAGCGCATAAGGTTTCCCTGCTCGACGGGTGAGATCCGGAGCAAATTTGGGGTAGGATTTGGTGAACCTAACATAATTGAGCGGGTTAGTACTTCACCATTTTAGAATCAAAATTAATGAAATCCGATGTCAAAATCGGGTTTAGAACGTCAAAAGAAGGACACACGTCCGATTTGGGTTCGAGGGACCTAAGGATCACATTCGCCACACAGTGGGTAAGCAGGGCCGCTTCTACCCACCGGTTTCTACCCCCCGGTTATGACCGGTATAACCCCCCGGTTGTACCCCCGGTTTGGCCGGGACCCCTTGCCTTCTCGGTGGGTACTCTAAAAGGGTAGGTACCGCCGTTGTACCCACCGGTTTTAGGAATGACTCGCCTCTTCTCCATTTTCTCCATCCTTTGGGGAATCAAATGGGGTTTTCCCCACCCATTCTTCACACCTTTGAAGTCCTATAGGATGGTTCAAACCCTAGATCTAGGTTAGATTCAAGTGAGGGAAACCATCTTACCTTCTTCGCCCAAAATGACTTCAAACCCTTCAAATCACCTCCAACTCACAATGCTCCTTCTACCTTGTCAATATCTCCTCAAATCCTTCAAGATCAACACATAAATCATCTATTAAACCTTAGATTCATCATTTCAAAGGGTATTCACATGATCTCAAGAAACCATACTGAATCAAGGGTTTAAAGCTTGGGTATGGTGAATGTTCATAAACCCAACTTTTCTTACCTCCAACTGAGATCTAGAGTTGAAGATTACTCTCCGGATCGGAATGGCAAGATCTAGCTTCGCGCCCCCCGAAACCTTCCTTTCTTCCTCTTCCTTCCTTCTTACCTTTCTTTTCTCTCCTCTTTACTTTTCTCACCAAACGCACGAGGGTAATAAATGGAAAGAAAAGAAATCATAAGCCTTATATACTATTCCTAATTAAGTGAATAGTATTGATGGGTCACTCAGTGGGTGGGTGTACCCACCTTATACCCACCGAGAGCTAAGACTTGGGATTTTGACGGTTCGGCCTCGGCGCAACCCCACCCCTGCATACGATGTGGCATACGATATACCTTAAAATACGGATATAATACCTGTTTATCCGTACATAGCCTTATGGTAGGTGCACGTACACGGTTTGGGCACTCCCGTCTCTTCTGGCACTGGCTCGACTTGTCGGGCCAGCCGGTGTTTAAGGTCACCCGTGCCATCATAGCCCATAAGGAACCCGCCTAATATCCTCTCGCTCGGTTCCTCATAATTAAATCGGTTCAACCGCGAAATCAGACTGGTTTAAGAAGCGGGGTATTACATTACCCCCCCTTCTGAAAAATTTCGTCCTCGAAATTGCGTACCTGGTTGATCAAAAAGATGAGGGTACTTGGCTCGCATTTCTTCTTCTACCTCCCAAGATGCTTCTTCAAGTGAATGATCAGCCCATCGCACCTTTACATAGGAAATGGAGCGGTTGCGAAGGGTTTTCACCTTCCGGTCCAAAATTTCAGCTGGCTGTTCTGTGTAGGTCATATCAGCTTCTAGGTACTCTGGTTCCACGGGTAGTACATGAGATGGATCATGCACGTACTTCTTCAGCATGGATACATGGAATACATTGTGAACATCCCCAAGCGAAGGTGGCAGAGCAAGCATGTAGGCTACTGAGCCAACCCGGGACAAGATCTCAAATGGTCCCATGTATCTTGGGCTCAACTTCCCCTTTCTGTGAAACCTTTGCAAACCTTTAGTAGGAGAGATCTTGAGAAATACCTTTTCTCCTGGCTGAAATTCAATCTCCTTCCTGCGGGTGTCCGCATAGCTCTTTTGCCGGGACTGAGCTGCTTTAATCCGTTCTCTAATAACGTCGACTTTGTCACAAGTCATTTGTATCATCTCAGGTCCTAACATTCGACGTTCACCTACCTCATCCCAATACAAAGGAGTTCTGCACTTTCTGCCATATAACGCCTCATATGGAGCCATCCCAATTGTGGCTTGGTAACCGTTGTTATATGCAAACTCCATAAGAGGTATATATTCTTCCCAACTGCCACTCATTTCCATTGCACATGCCCGAGCATGTCTTCTAATATCTGTATGGTTCGCCCGACGACCATCCGTCTGTGGGTGAAAAGCTGTACTCAAATTCAGTGTGATCCCAAGGCACGCTGTAAGCTTTTCCAAGACTCGAAGTGAACCTTGGGTCCCTATCTGAAACAATGCTCACTGGCACTCCATGTAAGCGCACTATGTTGTCCATGTAAAGTTGTGCTAGTTTGGTCATGGAGAACTTGGTCTTGATAGGAATGAAATGAGCAGTCTTAGTAAGCCGATCCACGATCACCCATATCGCATCCATTCCCTTAGGTGTACTTGGTAGTCCGGTGACGAAGTCCATTGTAATCCTTTCCCACTTCCATTCTGGTACTGGGAGTGGCTGAAGGGTACCATAAGGTCGATGCCTCTCAGCTTTCACCTTCTGGCAGGTAAGACAAGTCGCCACATACAAAGCTATGGTGACTTTCATGTTTGGCCACCAATAACTTTGTTTGAGGTCTTTGTACATTTTGGTACTTCCTGGGTGGAGTGAGTACTCGGAGCTATGTGCTTCTCTCACTATCTTATCTTGTATATCCAAATCATCGGGTACACACAATCTGTCTCGAAACATCAATGCCCCATCACTGGCTAAAGTAAAATCTGGGTCATTCATTGTTTGATCTTGAACCTTAACTCTAATCCGCTGCAATTCAGGATCCAAAGGTTGCTTCATTATCACCTCTTGCCTAATTTCCGGATGCACCTGTAGAGCCGACAAGGATACCGTCAACCATTTAAGGTTTTCTGGTTGAGGTTCAAGCTCTAAGGTCGCCCCTTCATACAAGAGGGTTTCATCCATTAGCATCGCCTCTTGCACAAGTGGTGAGCTGACTGCTAAGTATGAGAGCGACACAGTCTGTGTCTTCCGACTCAATGCATCCGCCACTACATTAGCCTTGCCGGGATGATACTGAATATCGCAGTCATAATCCTTCATGAGTTCAAGCCATCTTCTCTGTCTCATATTCAAGTCTTTCTGGGTGAAGAAGTATTTCAGGCTCTTGTGGTCACTGTATATCTCACACTTCTCCCCATACAAATAATGTCGCCAGATCTTAAGGGCAAAAATGACTGCAGCTAGTTCCAAGTCATGAGTGGGGTAATTCTTCTCATATTCTTTTAGTTGTCGGGATGCATATGCTATTACCTTCCCGCGTTGCATGAGAACACAACCCAAACCAACTTTGGAAGCATCGGTATAAACTGTCATTCCACCTGTGCCTTCAGGAATAGTCAGCACCGGGGCAGTCACCAACTTCTCTTTCAATTCTTGGAAGCTCTTCTCACATTCCTCTGTCCAGTCGAATTTCACACCCTTTTTAGTCAACTTGGTCATTGGTGCTGAGATCCGAGCAAAATTCTCGATGAAACGCCGGTAGTATCCAGCCAAACCCAAGAAGCTTCTAATTTCAGTAACATTCTTGGGGCTTTCCCATTCCACTACTGCTTTCACCTTAGCAGGATCTACTTCGATTCCGGCTTTAGACACTACGTGCCCCAGGAATCCAACTTGTTCAAGCCAGAATTCACACTTGCTGTACTTGGCAAACAACTGTTGATCTCTCAACCTCTGTAACACCATTCTCAAGTGTTGAGTGTGCTCCTCTTCGGTCTTGGAGTAGATCAAGATATCGTCAATAAAAACAATTACCCATTTGTCGAGCACATCCTGAAATACTCGATTCATTAGATCCATAAATGCTGCCGGCATTGGTTAACCCGAAGGACAACACTAGGAACTCATAATGGCCAGACGAGTCCTAAATGCTGTTTTGGGTATATCACTACTCTTTATCTTGAGCTGATAATAGCCGGACCGAAGGTCTATCTTTGAAAATACCTGGCTCCTTGCAACTGATCAAATAAATCATCAATGCGTGGCAATGGATACCGGTTCTTAATGGTTAGCTTATTCAACTCCCGGTAATCTATGCACATACGCAAGCTACCATCCTTCTTCTTGACAAACAACACGGGCACCCAAGGTGAAACACTTGGGCTAATAAACCCTTTTCTAATAATTCCTGCAATCGATCGCAACTCCTTCAATTCAGCGGTGCCATCCTATATGGAGCCTTAGATATGGAGCTGCCCAGAGTCAAGTCTATGGCAAACTCCAACTCCCTATCGTGGTAAATGCATCGATCATCCGGGAAAACATCGGAAACTCTTTAACCACCTTTACTTCTTCTAGAGGTGTAACTCTTGCATCAACATCGAAGTACCGAGGCTATGAAACCCCGACATCCACTTTCTAGCAACTTTACCTCTTGAAGAGCGGAGACAAGGACCTTCCTCACCTTTTTCATTGTATCTCGCTCGTATACCCACTCTTTCCCTTCGCATCTGTTACCTTAATCAGCCTTTCCGACAGATCACATTAGCTCGATGAGCCGACAACCAATCCATACCCAATATAACATCAAAATTTCTGCATATTAAATTTAATAAGTTGTGCATCAAAGTTCTTCCCACTAATCTCCACTGGGCACGGCCCATACACTTCCTTCAACTGTGCAATTTTACCAGTAGGCATACTAACAATCATTCCATGGTCTAGGATCCTGGGTGACATCCCAAGTTTCCCTACAAATCTCTTAGATGCGAATGAATGAGTAGCTCCTGAATCAAATAAAACATAGGCTGGTATGCCCGATATGGGTAGGATACCTAGTATAACAATGTATATAATTTCAGCAGGTCATCAATATTAATCATAATGAACTTCTTAATTTAAAATGTACCTGCTACAACTTCTGTACTAGCCTCAGCTTCCTCGGCCGATAGAGCATACATCCTTCCCTGCGGTTGATTCCCTCGAGGTAAGGGAGGTCGGTACGCAGAGGGCTGACTGGAGGGCAAGGCTGGTCGGGCCCGACAGTCTTTCGCATAATGCCCATAGGAATGGCAGTTGAAGCAACGAATCTGAGACGTCGAAACTGGAGCGGGGCCCCTCTGCACTTGACCCGCTGCAGATGGAGGTCGAGGTGGCCTTGAAGCTGTAGGTGCCACACTAGTGTTCGGGCGAAAGGAAGTAGAACCCGAACCACCAACTGGCCTAGAAGGGTAGCCAGATGGCCTATAGGGCTGCCTATACATAGGCCCAGAACTGTATGATCCACGGTATGCTTTGGAGGAATTTCCCGCATCTGGGAATGGATTTGTTCTCTTCCACAGTCCAGGAGTGAGGGACTGTTCACCCTTTTGCTTATCTTCCATTGTTTTGGCCTTCTGATAACTGCCATATTCGGTCAAATCCAAGACTTCAAGCACAGACCCAATCGATGCTTTTAGGCCTTTTAGGAACCTTGCTGCCTTCTCTTCAGCTGTTCGCATATGCCTTGGGGCGAAATGGAACAAACTTTCGAATTGTTGCTGATATTCAAGGACAGTTTTACCTCCTTGAGTTAAGGCCATGAACTCAGTCTCCTTCCGATCTCAAATCATGGATAATGGTTATCCAAGAACAATTCCTTGAACTGCTCCCAAGTAGGCTCGGATGAGCAGCCATCAATATAGGTTTGGAGGCTTGCCACCAAGAATTTGCCTCTTTCTTGAGTTGCAACCCAGCAGATAAGTTTCTCGGGCATCCGTGCACTCAAGCACCTCAAATATCTTCTCCAATTCTTGGATCCATTGATCCGTTCCAGAGGTCACTCCCCACCTTAGAGAATACCGTGGTAAGTTCCTCTTGAAAGACTCCACTACCCTTGACGTGTTGCTCGCCGGAAGTTAGGAGCATAGAGGATAGTAGGAGTATGGAGGAGGCATCCCATGCCGAGGAATACCGAATGGTGGGATTGGAGGTTACCCACCACTTGTGGTCCCGCTCCCGACCCTCACTGGGTGGGTCTCATGGAGTGAGTACCCGGGAGGTTGACCTGTTGAGAAAATCCAACTGTTGTCGGATGGCCCATAAATGCTTCGTTGTCAAGCATTTGTTGTGGAAAGCTTGTTGGGACTGCTGGATTATTGTAGCAACATCTCCTGTAATGATCGGTGGAGGGTCTGGGAGTGCAGCAGGTGGGTCCCCATGTGCCCCACCCCGACCAAGGGTCTCTGGAGGTAGTGGAGGTAGGTATGCCCCACGTAACGGACCCCTCGATTTTGTGGTCGTCCGACCCGACGAGGACCCCGCGAGGTACCTCGGGCATTACTACCGGATCTAGTACGTACCATCGTATCCCTGTACCTGGAACACATCACACACCATATTGGTTAAACACCATAGAACTGATTTAGGCACACAATCATATGCCATTACATGAGGTGTTGTAGTGTATGATAGCCTGTAATTAATCATAGCTCAATTCCAAGATACAGGCAAAGTCCCCAACAGACATGCTAATGGTCCCACTTGACCATAGCATATTAATCATAGGAATAGCATCCATAGCAAAAATCAATGTAATCATGCTAGGAGGAGAGAAGGGAAACAAGAAAAGAAGGAAAATTTTCAAAATTTTCAAAATCTTCCCAACTGTCATAACCGGTGGGCTGAACCGGCGGGTAGGAGCCCGTCGGTTATACCCGCCGGTCTTCACTGCCTTAACCGGCGGGTGGCACCGGCGGGTAGGAGCCCGCCGGTTATACCCGCCGGTCTTGCCCGTGTTAAAACACGAACAGGGCCCTACAGGCCCTGTTCAGTCTTGTCTCTTTCCCCATCACCTTTCTCTTTCTTCCTTTCTTCCTTGGCCGATCTTGGAGGTCTCCTCGGCGCTTCTACTCGCGAGTCCACTCACCTACTGACGCCTTAGAGAAGAGTCAACTCATCTTCATTCAAGTAAGTTCCTTTTTTTTCCTTTTTCTGAATTTCATTTGGGTGAAATGCATGAATAGGGTTTACTTTCTAGGCTTCCTTTCCTATTTTTCACCATAGAATAGTCTTTCCATGTGTTTATGATAGTTCTACTGTAGTCGTTCGTAGTTTATAGGAATTTGTTTCTTCATTTGGGAAAAAACCCCAATTTGTGCCCTAGGTTTCCAAATTTGGGGATTTCTTGTTCTTACTCTTTCTCCAATTGATGATTCCATTGTGATGCATTTCACTTGTTTTGTGCTTGTTATGCTTTAGATTGTATGAATCATCCATTATGCTTGAATCCCCTGTTCCCATGAAAATCCCTATTTTTGGCATTGATTTCTTGATTTTCATCCCATACATGTACTCATGGAACAACATAGTCTATTTGGGGTATGCTCTTGCATTTCCATCATCCCACTACTATGGCATTTCATCTTAGTCCTATGGTTTCCGCTTGTTCTCCATTATGTCCGAATTTGCACAATGGACTTGAATTCTCCTTCTATTTATGCTTATTGCTTTTGCGTCATCCTGCTGTTTTGGCATGTTTCTACGCTGTCAACTACCGTAAGGCCATGTCATAAGTTTCATGTCGCTCCTAGATTGTCGCCGTCCGCTTTTGCATAAACGGGTTTTGGGTTCCCTTTTAATGCTGCTGTCTTTTTCTTGTCTGTACTAATCCCTACTTCCTTTTCTTATTGCCAAGATGTCGTCACGCACCGGCAAAGGACCATCTTCCTCTGGCGTTCGACGCAAGACCACCGCTTCTAAGCGGAAGAGTGCGGAGACCAGCTCTTCAGCTCCTCGCACAGGGAGACCTGCACCTGCTCAGTCTGACCCTACAGACTATGATGAGGAGCACTTCCTCAGTGCCGAGGCCGTAGCTAACTGGCCCAACTTCCTGAAGGGGTCAGTGTTGATGGAGAAGACCGTGGTAGTCGAGGACTTCCACAAGGCTAAGCTTCAGGAGAGGTTCTCAGCATTGGGCTGGGACTCTATTCTTCATGTGGACCGACCATGCTACGAGCAGCTCGTCCGTCGGTTCTACTGTAACCTGGAGGTGTCGTATCCGTACGGGGAGTTCACCATCAGCAGCTTGGTGAAGGGAGTGGATATCCAGCTGACGGTAGGCACCTTGGCCAGCATCTTGGGTATATCGGCGGCGGGACACCGATACTACAGTCCCCCCAGGGGTAGGCCTCAGGGACCGTTCATGAGCATGGAGACACCGGACTTCATCTACGAGACCATCTGCGGCAGCAGCAGTCGACCGGAGTCCGAGACATCCTTCTACCCTGAGGTTCGTCTATTCGCCCGGTTGATCCAGTTCAACCTGCTCCCCAGAGGAGGTCATCGGAACCAGGTGGGTTTCATGGCGGCTTTTATTGCCTTTTGTATCTTCACGGCCGCAGAGGGAGGCGGCGAGCACTTGTGCCTTCCCTATATCATTCTCAGAACGATGGAGCACCACACTTCCCACCCAGAGGATGGAGGATTCCCTTACGGCAGGATCCTCACTAGGATCTTCGAGTTCTTCGGGGTGGATCTGAGCGTGAAGAGGGAAGACTCCGCTGATAGGTTCGACCGAGAAACCTCCCAAGATGGGTCTTCAGACCTCATGGATTCACCTCCGAGATCAGGAGTTCAGAGAGGTAGGGGTAGGAGGGCTGCCCCTATGGAGGATGTCCTCATGGAGGAGGAGTCCAGTGAGGAGGATGAGGACTACGTTCCTCAGGACGAAGAGGAGGACCCAATGGGTGGCAGCATCCCTGAGGAGGTGCCTCAGGAGTCGAGAGGTCCTGGCCCTAGTTCTTCCAGAGCTACAGCCCCACCACCTGGGAGTGGTGCCTACGACTACGAGGGCCAGACAGCCTCCATGCGGGCCTTGCAGGATGGCCAGGTTCAGATATTGAGGCGGCTGGACGAGATTGTTTCCAGGCAGGCCACCTTGGAGGAGTCCTTCCTTAGGCTGGGTCAGGACTTGGACACCAGGGCCAACGCTATCTCAGCAGACTATGGCCGGCTTCGGAGGGAGGTACGGCTGGTGAACGCAAGGTTCGATTATTACGATCACCGCTTCGACGTCAACTCCAGGCCTCCGGCGAACGTGGTGATCATCGACGACGATGACGACGACCAGTGAGGGCTTGGCTTCCCACCCAATTGCTCATCCATTTTCTTCTTTGTAGACATTGTATATTTATTTCTTCTCATTCCTTGTATATGTATTGTAATCTGGTTCATTTATGGAATAAAATATCCTTGGATAGTGGATTTTGTGGTGATTTCATATGTGGAGTACCCGTGTGGTCTTGTGGTGATGTGATTTGTTTTTCTATCTCGTGTTTTGTTATATTATTATCTGTTGTTTATCGGTTTTGTGTAAAATTTTTTGAAATCCCATTTTACGCCGTATGCTGCCGAAATTTCGTTTAAATAGTACTTTATAGGTTATAGTTCCAATCTAATTACCTTTTATCTACACTCACGCATGCCATGAATGCAACTTATAACATAACCTCATTTTATACTTTCTTTCTTTGACTTTTAATCTTTAAGCTTTTATCTTTACCCAACCCCATTTTCCTATTATAGAGTCTACGGATTCTAATGGTATGTCAGGAGTGGAGCGAGCATCACGCTCGATACCACCGCTTGTCACACCCGCTCACACGAACCGAGCGGTGACCGAGTTAACACCGTTAACCCAAACTGCCAGATCATCGACATCGATTCCACCACAGATACACACACTAACATAAGTTCATCGATCAGGAAGACTAAGTTTTACCTATGAATAAACCCACATACTTGATACCAATTGTGATACAATAATTATATACATATGGGCCCAAGGCATGATAATTACACAACAAAAGTACAATTCATATATCAAGTATATACGAAATCATCAAAACAATCGAGTGCACACTGGCTCGGTCTCAAGGCGTAAGCTCAGCTCGCATCAATGGTCGTGCCCAGCTCGGCATCTTATAGAAGAGCTCACTGCCTCGAAATGGAGCTCAAGACGGCCTCCAGGTGGAGCTCAGCCGGCCTCGAATCGCTGTCCCAAAGACAGCTCAGACAAGCCACACGGTTAACTCCTCAGGGTCCACCACCTCTTCAGAAACTCGACTGGGACCCACCCCATGCTCCTCGATGCATGACCTGCAAAATCATCTAAAAGGGGTGTACACGTGGAATGAGCTCACTAGCTCAAGAAGTAGAGAGGTGGACCACACACAACCGTCCACACATCACAACACATCATATGCACTACATGCCATGCTATACATTTTAAATCACATACACCTAATCAACATTACTAAGTCTTTGGTTTTTTCAGTGCTACTACAACCACAGCGCGATACTCCGGTACGAGCCGAACTCCTCCTCGCGATACGCCCATAGGGCTGTTGGAGAAGGCCCACCGTGAGTACTGAAAAATAAAGACAATGCCGCCCACCGCTCTCAACAGAAATGTAAATGATCGAAATAAAAGTGCTGACTCCAGAATTTAAAAGCAAGACGATTGGCCTCTTGAATATACCACCGGGTTGCCGACTGTCCTACATGACTCCGAGCGTAATGCCTAACCGCCACAAGGTCCGACAACCGCGACCCTGCTTCCCCAAATGGCAACCCAACACCTTAACCCCTGTTGGGAAGGGTCGAGCACGGATGGTGAGAATCCTAATACCGCATGCTCCTATATGACAAGACGATCGATAGTGCCTCCGTGTCCCATACCACGGGCCACCAATGCATTCGCTTCAAGCCGACCACGGCATCTAGTCTATCAATGCATTATGCTCCATGATGTCCACATTCAACATATAAACATCTCATTCAATTGGCATTTGAAAAGTAAACATAGCATATATGCACATCAATGAGTGGAATCACTAATCTATATAGCATATTCATGATGATATGACTAGATTAGATATAGTTATATGAATGCCAAACAAATGCCTTGAAACAAGGCCAAACGTCCTCTCTCCACTTACTTGTAGCGTATAAGGATTTCCTCGACGGGTGAGATCCGGAGCGAATCGGGTAGGATTTGGTGAACCTAACATAATTGAGCGGGTTAGTACTTCACCATTTTAGAATCAAAATTAAGGAAACCGATGTCAAAATCGTGTTTAGAACGTCAAAGAAGGTCACACGTCCGATTTGGGTTCGACGACCTAAGGATCACCTCCGCCAAACAGTGGGTAAGACAGGTGGGCTGTCTACCCACCGGTTTCTACCCACCGGTTATGACCGGCGGGTACCTACCACCGTTATACCCGCCGGTTGTACCCGCCGGTTTGGCCAGGGACCCCTGCCTTCTCAGGTGGGTACTCAAGGGTAGGTACACGGTTGTACCCACCGTTTTGGGAATGACTCGTCTCTTCTCCATTTTCTCCATCCTTTGGGGAATCAAATGGGCTTTCCCCCACCCATTCTTCACACCTTTGAAGTCCTATAGGATGGTTCTAACCTAGATCTAGGTTAGATTCAAGTGAGGGAAACCATCTTACCTTCTTTGCCCAAAAATGACTTCAAACCCTTCAAATCACCTCCAACTCACAATGCTTTTCTACCTTGTCAATATCTCCTCAAATCCTTCAAGATCAACACATAAATCATCTATTAAACCTTAGATTCATCATTTCAAAGGGTATTCACAAGATCTCAAGAAACCATACTGAATCAAGGGTTTAAAGCTTGGGTATGTGAATGTTCATAAAACCCAACTTTTCTTACCTCCAATGTAGATCTAGAGTTGAAGATTACTCTCCCGGCACCGGAATGGCAAGATCGAGCTCGCACCACTGAAATCCTTCCTTTCTTCCTCTTCCTTTCTTCTTCCCTTTCTTTTTCTCTCCTCTTTACTTTTCTCACCAAACGACGAGGGTAATAAATGGAAAGAAAAGAATCATAAAGCCTTATATACTATTCCTAATTAAGTGAATAGTGTTGATGGGTCACTCAGTGGGTGGGTGTACCCACCGAGAGCCAAGACTTGGGATTTTAACCGGTTCGACTCGGCGCAACCCCACCCCTGCATACGATGTGGCATACGATATACCTTAAAATACGGATATAATACTGCTTTATCCGTACATAGCCTTATGGTAGGTGCACGACACGGTTTGGGCACTCCTCTCTTCCGGCATGGCTCGGACTTGTCGGGCCAGCCGGTGTTTAAGGTCACCCGTCGCATCATAGCCCATAAGGAACCCGCCTAATATCCTCTGCTCGTTCCCGATAATTAAACCGGTTCAACCGCAAATCGACCGGTTTAAGAAGGGTATTACATTGATGATCTGTTTGATCAACTATAAGGTGCTAAAGTATTTTCAAAGATTGACCTCAGATCTAGGTATTATCAACTTAAGATAAAGAATAGTGATGTACCAAAGACAACCTTTGAACCCGGTATGGCCATTATGAGTTATTAGTTGTCTTTTGGGTTGACTAATGCACCAACATTTCATGGATTTGATGAACCGACTGTTTCATGATGTTCTTGACAAGTGGGTCATTGTTTTCATTGATGATATCTTGATCTACTCGAGTCATAAGAAGACCATGCAAAACACTTGAGGATGGTACTACGAGACCGAGAGAAAGTTGTATG
>JAJSZK010000286.1:0-16109 GCA_022985045.1 Macadamia tetraphylla | reverse complement strand
GGAAACTTGGGAAAAATGGAAATTTTTTTTTATGATGTTAATATTATTAATATAATGTATGGATTTTGCATTACTTTATAATTGCGGTTATGGTCAAGTAGGACCATTGACATACTTGTCGAGCACCGGTCTTGTATCTTGGAATTAATTTTGTTAGTTGCACATCATACCCCAAATACCCTATGTGATGGCATATACTTTTTCCAAAATCAATTCTCCCGGTGTTTAACCAATGTGGTGCATGATATGTTCCGTATGTGGATACGATGGTGCATACTAGATCCGTAGCAATGCCCGAGTACCAAGTGGTCCTCATCCGCCGGTCGACCACGAACCCTGTGGAGGTCCCGCCTGGGGGCAAACCTCACCTCCACCACCTCCAGAGACCCTTGTCAAGGTGGGGCATGGGACCCACTCTATGACTACACTCCCACCCTCCCCCGGTTATTACTCCGAGATGTTGCATCATAATTCAAAACAATAGTTTTTCAAAGAACAAATGTTTAAAAACAAAGAAGCATTTATAATCGCTATTCAGAAAAATTTGGGACCTTTCTCAATCGGGTCATCCTCCCGATTCTCCATAGGACCTTACCAGAGGGTCGAACGGGACCACAAGTGGGAGGTACCCCTCCAATTCCACCATTCGGTTCCTCAAGATGGGGTGCCTTCCATACTCATTTCCGGCTTATGCTCCTAACTTCCCACCGATAATAATACGCCAAAGGTAGTGGAGTCATTCAAGAGGAACTTACCACCAGATTCTCTAGTTGGGGAGTGATCCTCCGAACCGGACCAATAGATCCAAGAACTAGAGAAAATATTTGAGGTGATTGAGTGCACAAACGCACAGAAACTCATTTGTGTGGGGTTGCAACTCAAGAAGGAGGCAAACTCTTGGTGACAAGCCTCCAAGCCCATATTGTTAGCTGCCCATTCAGAACCCACCTGGGAACAGTTCAAGGAGTTATTCTTGGATAATCATTACCCGCGCAGCTTCAGAGACCGCAAGGAGACTGAGTTTATGGCTTTAACTCAAGGAGGTAAGACTGTCCATGAGTACCAACAACAATTTGAGAGCTTGTTCCATTTTTCCCCAAGGCATATGAGGACATGAAGAGAAGGTCGGGGAGATTCCTAAAAGGCCTAAAAGCATCCATTGGGTCCGATTGAGGTCTTGGATTTGACTGACTATGGCGAGATTGTGTAGAAGGCCAAGACCATGGAGGATAAGCAAAGAGAGCGCCCCTCACCCCGGAGGGGAAGAGAACGAACCCATTTTCGGATATGGGAAACCCTCCAAGGCATACCGTGGATCGTAACCTGGGCCTATGTATAGGCAGCCCTATAGGCCATCCGCTACCCTCCTAGACTAGGGTGGTTTGGGCCACATCTTTTCGCCTCAACACTAGTGGGGCACCACAGCCTCTAAGGCCACCCCGACCTCCATCCACAACGGGTCAAGTGTAGAGGGCCCCCCCCGCTCGACATCTCATTCGCTTTAATCGCCATTCATATGGGCACAAAAAAGACCTGCGTGGGCCATCCTTGCCCTCCAGCCACCCCTCCGACCCCTCCCTTAACTGGGAAGTCAACCAGTGGAAGGATGTATGCTCTATCGAGGAAGCCGAGGCCAATAGAAAGTAGGTACATTTTAAATTAAGAATTTCCTTATGTTAAATATTGATGACCCTGAAATTATATACATTGTTACACTAGGTGTCCTATCCATATCGTGCATACCAGCCTATGTTTTATTCGATTCAGAGCTACTCATTCATTTGCATCTAAGAGATTTGTCGAGAAACTTGGGATGCCACCAGATCCTAGATCATAGAATGATTGTTAGTATGCCTCCGTAAAGTTAAAATTGAAGGAGGTTAGGGCCGCCAGTGGAAATTAGTGGAAGAACTTTGATGCACAATTCATTAAGTTCAATATGCAAAATTTTGATGTTATATTGGGCATGGATTGGTTGTTGGCTCATCAAGCTAATGTGATGTGCCGAGAAGCTGATTAGGGTAAAGATGACAGGAAAGAGAATTGGTATCCCAAAGCGAATAAAATGAAACGGGTGAGGAAGGTCCTTGTCTCCCCTTCAAGCGTAAAGTTGTTGGAAGGTGGATGTGTTACTTAGCATCGGTACTTGATGTTGATGTAAGGATTACAACTCTAGAAGAGGTAAAGGTGGTTAAAGATTTTCCCGACGCCTTCCATGATCCGATGCATTTACCAGATAGAGAGTTGGATTTGCTATAGATTTGACTCGGAGTAACCCCAAGATCAAAGGCTCCATAAGGATGGCACCAATGAATTGAAGGAGTTGCGATGCATGCGAATTTTTGGGAAAAGGGGTTTATTCGCCAAGTGTTTCTCCTTTGGGGTCCCTAAGTTGTTTGTTAAGAAGAAAGATGGCGTATGATGTGCATCAATTAATGAATTAAATAAGCTAACCATTAAGAACGTATCCGCTACACGCATTAATGATTTATTTGACCAATTTGGAGCCAAAGTATTTTCAAAGATAGACCTTCGATGTGCTACTATCACTCAAGATAAAGAGTACAATACCCAAGACAACATTTAGGACTCGTATGGTCACTATGAGTTCCTAGTGTTATCTTTGGTTAACCAATGCACCGCAACATTCATGGTTTAATGAATCGAGTATTTCATGATGTACTGATAAATGGGTAATTATTTTATTAATGACATCTTGATCTACTCCAAGATTAGAGGAGCACACTCAACACTTGAGAATGGTGTTAGAGGTTGAGAGAACAACAATTGTTTGCCAAGAAAAGTGTGAATTCGCTTGAACAATTTGGGATTTCGGCAGAGTGTCTAAGATCAGAATCGAGGTAGATCCCGATAAGGTGAAAGCGAGTAGAATGGAAAAGCCCCAAGAATGTCAACAAATTAGAAGCTTCTTGGTTTGGCTGGATATTACCGCGCTTCATTGAGAATTTCACCCAATCTAAAGACCAATGACTAAATTAACCAAAAGGGTGTAAAATTGAATGGGTAGAGGAATGTGAGGAGAGTTTCAGAATTGAAGAAGAGGTTGGTGTCGCCCCGTTTGCCATCCCCAAGGCATGTGGAATGAACCACACCGACATGCTTCCAAAGTTGGTTTTGTATGCTCATGCAACGCGTAAAGTAATAGCTATCATCCCACAACTAAAGGAGTATGAGAAGAACTACCCCACCATGACTTAGAACTAGCCGCAATCATTTTTGCCCTTAAGATTTGGCGACATTATTTGTATGGGGAGAAGTGTGAGATATACAAGGATCACAAAAGTCTGAAGTACTTCTTCACCTGTATGATTTGAACATGAGAAGAGGAGATGGCTTGAGCTCATGAAGGATTATGATGCGACATTCAAGATCATCCCCAAGGCAAATGTAGTGGCAATGCGTGAGTCGAAGGCACTGATCGGTCACTCTCATGCTTAGCCAGCCCACCACTGCAAGAGGTGATGCTAATGGATGAAGCCTCATATATGAAGGAGCAACCTTAGAATTGGAACGCCAACCGAAAAACCTTAAATGGTTGATCGTATCCTTGACGGATCTAAGTGCATCCGCTATTAGGCAAGAGGTAATAATGAAACAACCTTTGGATCCCGAATTGCAGCGGATCAGAGTTAAGGTTCAGATCAAACAATGAACGACCCAATTTTGTTCTAGCCATGATTGGGCATTGATGTTTCGAGGTAGATTGTGTAAAATTTGATGATTTGGAAATACAAGGCAAGATAGTGCGAGAAGCACATAGTCTGAGTACTCACTCCACCTGTGAAGTACAAAGATGTACAAAGACCTCAAACAAAATTACTGGCCCAAACATGAAAGTCATAATAGCTCAGTATGTGGTGACTTGTCTCACATGCCAAAAAGTAAAACTGCGAGGCATCGACCTTATGGTACTCTTCACCATCCCAAAATTAGAATGGAAGTGGGAGAGGATTACAATGGACTTCACACCGACTACCATGTACACCTAAGGGAATGGACGCGATATGGGTGATCATTGATCGGCTTACCAAGACTGCTCATTTCATTCCCATCAAGACCAAGTTCTCCATGGCCAAACTAGCACAACTTTACATGGACAACATAGTGCGATTACATGGAGTGCCAGTGAGCATTGTATCATATAGGGACCCAACGTTCACTTCCAGATTTTGGAAAAGCTTCCAACGTGCCTTGGGATCACAGTTGAATTTGAGTACTGCTTTCAACCCACAGACGGATGGTCAGTCGGAGCGAACCATATAGATATTAGAAGACATGCTCAGGGCATGTACAATGGAAATGTGTGGTAGTTGGGAAGAATATATACCTCTTATGGAGTTTGCCTATAACAACAGTTACCAAGCTACAATTGGGGTGGCCCAGATGAGGCATTATATGGCGGAAGTGCGAACTCCTTTGTATTGGGATGAGGTAGGTGAACGTCAATGTTAGGACCGAGATGATACGATGACTTGTGACAAAGTCGATATTATTCGAGAACGGGTTAAAGCAAATCCCTAAAGAGCTTGGGGGACACCCGCAGAAAAAATATCGAATT
The DNA here is from genome assembly GCA_022985045.1 of Macadamia tetraphylla. NCBI lineage: Eukaryota > Viridiplantae > Streptophyta > Magnoliopsida > Proteales > Proteaceae > Macadamia > Macadamia tetraphylla. The sequence continues at coordinate 11,530 of JAJSZK010000286.1, read as the reverse complement.
TCAGCCAGAGAAAAGGTATTTCAAGATCTCCTACTAAAGGGTTGCAAAGGTTTCACAGAAAGGGAAGTTGAGCCCAAGATACATTGGACCATTCGAGATCTTAGCCCGGTTGGTTCAAGAGCCTACATGCTTGCTCCCCCACCTTCACTTGGGGATGTTTATAATGTATTCCATGTATCCATTCGGGGATACGCTCATGATCCCTCTCATGTATTACCCGGAGCTAGAATACCTTAGTCGACATGACCTATACAGAAATGGGGTAAAATTTTGGACCGAAGGTGAAAACCTTCGAACCGCTCCATTTCCTATGTAAAGGTGCGATGGGCTAATCATTCACTTGAAGAAGTGTCTTGGGAGAAAGAGGATGAGATGGGCCCAAATACCCCCATCTTTTGATCAACCGTAAGCAATTTCGAGGAAGAAATTTTTCAAAAGGGGGTAAATGTAATACCCTACTTCTTTAAAACCCGTCCGATTACACGTTGACCCGTTAACCATGCAGACCCGAGCGAGAGAATTAGAGCGGTTCCTTATGGACTATGATGGCAAGGGTGACCTAACACCGCTGGTCTGACAAGTCCGAGCTGCGTAAGAGATGGGAATATGTCGTGTACATGCACCTATCATAAGGCCATGTAATGGATAAAGGGTATGTAGTCGATATTAAGGTGCATATGTATATTATATCGATGCAAGTGGGATTCGTGCGAGGTCAACTCACAAAATCCCAAGTTTTGGCCCTCAGTAAGGAGATAAGGGCGATCCACCCCCCCGAGTGACCCATCCATGTGAATTACTTAGTATTTTAAAGAAGTATATATATAGCATTTATACTTTTCTTTTCTTTTCTCATTTATGACACTCGATGTTGGTGAGAAGAGTAAAGAGGGAGAGAAAAAAAAGGAAAGAAGAAAGAAGAGAAGGAAGAGGAAGAAGGGGTGGATTTCAGCGCGCCAAGGCTTGATCTCCCATTCGACGCCGAAGAGTGATCTTCAACACTAGATCTACATTTAGAGGTAAGCAAGGTTGGGTTCCTTAACATTCACCATACCCAAGTAAAAACCCCTTGATTCAGTAGGGTTTCATGAGATCTTGTAAATCCCTTTGAAATGATGAATCTAAGGTTTAATAGATGATTTATATGTTGATCTTGAAGGATTTGAAGAAGTATTTACAAGGTTGAGAAGCATTGTGGATTTGAAGTGATTTTTGGGGTTTAAAGGTGTTCTCGAGCAAAGAAGGTAAGATGGCTTCCCATTCCTTAAATCTAACCTAGATCTAGGTTAGAACCATCCTATAAGACTTTGAAAGTGTGAAGAATGGGTTTGAAAAGCCCCATTTGAATCCCCAAAGAATGGAGGAAGTTGGGAAGAAATAGCAGGTTTCCGCTAAGACCGGGGCATCCGCCCCCTGAGGCACTCGCCGAGAGGGGGCCTCGGGCACAACCGATGGGCCACCCTGCCCTCCGGTCTTAGCAGACCCCCTGGCCCAACTGGCAGGCCAGCCTACCTGTCGGTCCAAATCGGTGGGCCAAACCGGTGGGCCAGACAGGTGGGCTGTCTGACCCACCTGAGAGGCTCCAAATGTGATTCTTACGTCCGATTGGACCCAAATCGGACGTGCGACCTTCTTTTAACGTTCTAAACATGATTTTGTCATCGGATCTCGTTAATTTTGATCCTAGGAGGGGAAATACTAACTCCGCTCACTCATGTTAGGTTCACCAAATCCTACGCTTCTCGCACCGGATCTCACTCGTACCGAACGGGAATCCTTGTACACTACAGGTAAGTGGGGAGAGGACGTTTGGCCTTGTTTCAAGGCATTGTTTGGCATTCATTTAATTGTATCTAGTCTAGTCATGCTATCATGAAAATGCTATGTAGATTAGTCATCCTCACATTGTTATGCATGGGTGTTATGTTTACTTCCTAAATGCCAAGTGATAATATGCTTCTGTGATGAATGTTGACATCATTGTGCATGATGCATTAATAGACTAGATGCCGTAGTCGGCTTGAAAACAAGTGCATTGGTGGCTCGTGGTATGGGACATAGTGGCACTATGCAATCGTATTTATTGTCATATAGGAGCATGCGTTTAGGATTTTCACCTTCCCGCATACGACCCTTCCTAAGTGGGTTAAGGTGTTGTTACCATTTGGGGGAAGGTTCGCAGCTTGTCGGGTCACTTTAGCGGTTAGACATAACTCCCGCTGGTCATTAGGACAACAAGAACCCCGGTGGTATATTCAAGAGGGTCAATCAGACATTCTTTTAAATTAATCGAGTCAAGACCTTTAATTTCAGTCATTTAATTTTCTGTTGAGAGCCAGTGATCGGCATGTTTTTACTTTTCTGAGTACTCACGGTGGGCCTTCTCCGACAGCCTTATGGGCATAACGCGGGATGGAGTTCGCAGCTCGTACCCGGAGTATACGCACACTGTGGCTGTAGTAGCACTAAACCAAAGACTTAGTAATGTTGCTTAGGTGGATGTGATTTAAAATGTATTGCATAGCATGTAGTGCATATGATTGTGTTTTGCTGTGTGGACTGTTGTGTGGTCCATCTTTCCACTTACTGAGCTAGTGAGCTCATCCCACGTGTGCACCCCTTTTTAGATGATTTTGCAGGTCATCCATCTGAAGAGCACGGGTCAGGTCCCACGGTTTAGTTCCCGGAGGAGGATTGGTGGGCCCCTGAGGAGTTAGAGCACGGCACTGATTGCTCGTATGAGAGTTGTACTACGGGACTGTAGTTTTGATGCCGAGCTGAGCTCCACTTTTGAGGTCGAGCTGAGCTCTACCATGTGATGCCGAGCTCGTCTCAACCCTTGATGCCGAGCTGAGCTCTAGCCTTTGATATCGAGCCGAGCTGTATACTCTAATTTTTTGATGTTTTCCTTTATGTACTTGATATGTGAATTGTACTTTTATTCTGTAAATATCATGCCTTCGGGCCCACATGTATATAACTATTGTATCACAATTCGGGTATCAAGTATTATGAGAATATTCACAGGTAAACCAAGTCTTCCGCTGATCTGATAATCTTTTATTAGTTGTGTGTATGTCTGGTGGAATACTGACGATGATCCTAAGGTTTGGGTTAACCTGTTAACCCTCAACGTCCGTTCTGTGAACGGGTGTGACAGAACCAGCTCCATCCTACAAGCCATAGATAAAAATTTTCCCTTCTAGCCCGCCAAGTGACTTTTGTCCTATCCAGAATAGGTAAAATCACTTCTTTTTTTTAACTCCACCTTTAAAGATCGACACATCCAGATACCTTGTAGGGAAAGAGCAGAGGGGAATACCCATTTCTGCCATAATGGCGTGCCTCCTTAAGGGGGGAATTTAACCAAGGAACATCTAACTTTTATCCAGATTAATGCACTGCCCTACAAACTCCTAATATTTGATAAGAAAGTTCTTCAAGTGACGAACATACCTGATAGAAGCATTCCCAAAGATAAATATGTCGTCTGTGAACAAACTATGAGCTAGAGGTGCCACCCCACGCAGACCATTTAACGCCTTAAAATTTTCTCCACCACGAGAGAGTGAAGACCTCTGCACAACACTTCTTCCACTAAGATAAACAACATAGGGGAAACAGGGTCCCCTTGCCTTAACCCCCTTTCCACCCTAAAATAACCTATCGGACCACCAATTAGGAGAACCGAAATCTTTGCTGAGCCTAGAAGCTGATGCACCCATAAGACCCATCTCTTAGAGAAGCCAAACTTCCTCAAAACTTTAAAGATGAAACTCCATGACATCGTATCAAATGCTTTCTGGATGTCAATATTCAGACCCATTCCACCACCTCTAGCCATTGAATGCAGCATATTAGTTAATTCAGACGCTACTCAGATATTAGAATGAATTATTTTGGAATGCTCCCTACTCTTCCAAAATTAAACAAGGAAGCAGAACTGATAATCTGATTTCCATTATCTTAGAGATAATTTTACAAAATAAATTTCCCAGGCATAAGGCTCTAAATTTATCAAGACTCATGCTCTTCTATCTTGGGAATTAGAACCAAAAAATTTGAATTGATTCCATTCGCATTCTACCTTTATTGAAGAAGGTTCTAACTACATTACACACATCGAATGAATGACATCCCAACTAGCTCAGAGAACATACTTGGAAATCCATCTAAACTGGGCACTCTCAGGATCAAGCTCCCATACTGCCACTTTGATCTCAGATTAGTTGGCATGGAATCCAGCTTCCATCGGTCATGCTCATCAAGGGTGGAGGGAATACACTCTAGCATATCCAGATGCTCCGTAGTTCCAGAGTCTTTGAGAAAATTCTCATAGAACCCTCTAACATAGTTTTCCATTTGACTCTTATCTGATATAGAATGCCCTTCTCCATTAGTCAGGTTACAAATAAAATTTTTGGTTCTTCTATCCTTAACCAACACATGAAAGAATTTTTAGCATCTATCTCCTTGGGTTCGCCATCTCAATCTAGACTTTTCAGCAAATAGTTTTTCATGGCTCTCCATAGCCTTCAAGAGTCTTGTTTTCGCATCCGCTTTCTAGGAAAGAGTAGATCATCTATCCCTTTAATTCAATCTCGAGATGCACCTCATCCAGCCCTTTTTGGGCTTCATCCATTTCCTAATTAACATTAGGAAAAGCTTGACTAGCCCATGCTCGAATCTCCCCTTTCAGTCTTTTTATTTTTTGGCTAAAGACATATATGGCTGAACCGCTGATCCAATCATCCCATGAGTCCCTCACCACCTTTAGAAAATTTTCATGATCTGTCTAGAATCTCTGGAACCAAAAGGGGCAATTGTGAGGTCTTGCCAATAACTCCGAAGACACTGAGATAGGAGAGTGATCTGAAGCCCAACTATTCATCACTTGTTAGTGACAACCCTTAAAGATTGAGATCCAAGAATCATTACAAAAAGTTTTGTCTAGCACAGCCACCATGTGCCCTCTTCTTCTGTTGTTGGTCCAAGTGAACTTGTGACCCTGGGAGGGAACCTGAATTAATGAGCATCTGTCCACCATTGCATTAAAATCAGCAGCAGATCCCATGTTAAATGATCCAGGACCTCTTTTCTCATGTGACTGAAGAGTGGCATTAAAATCTCCAATTACCATCCATGGAGAGGCTGGACCTAGGCAAGAAGTCTGCCTGAAGCACTTAGTATGGACAACAGACAGGAAGAAAGATTTTTGCTGCCATCTTGAACTCATGGAGATGTGTTGATCCGACGAAGAAAGAACAATAGGCTACATGAGACCCCTTTTCCACATTACCCAAAGATTGGGAACTTTATCAAGTCTCTCATTATGAATGAAGGTTGAATCAAAATCATACTTATTGAAGAACCGCTTCAGGAAATCATGCACTTCCATCATCAGCTCAGCTATACACACTATATCTGGAACCGTCTCACTCAAAATTTTTCCTAAGGCCAGTCTTACGACCTTCTTCCTAATTCCTCTAATATTCCAATATAGCACTTTCATAGTCATCTCTTTAACAGGTCTAGCCTATCCGATTTTCTAGAAGCCTGTTTTGGAGCTTCAGAATTCCCCTTCTGTCGTCTTCTTTGGTCTTGGCCACATTCCTGTTCGCTTGCCACTCTATCGACCTCCTTCAGGTCTTCATGATAGACCACCATCGCTCCTTCAATTAATTGCTTGTAGCTTCTTGATTCAAGAGAGTGAGAGTTCATATGGATATTACCATGATCCTCTCCATGACCGAGCTAGCATGAGAACCACCCCACCCCTTCCAAAACCAACCCATCGGTCACCCATCTCCTCTTGAGCCAATGCTCAACCTCCTCTATCACCTCTCCCTGAATCACTATCCGGGTCTATGTTTGATCCACATTCTGCCCAGCTCCAAGACCATTAGTTGGGTCAAAATCTAACTCATCCATGTGATGTGTGTCACCCAAACCTTCCTTGTATTTATCCATGATTAAATCCTTTTCTAATGGAAGGACCACCGATATGTTCCCCATCTTTTGGTTTCTTTCCATATGAGAAATATCTTCCTTAGATTGAGATCTTGAAATGGAATCACTATCTTCTTCTTATGGCATGATTCCTCCTAGGTATGGTAACTGTATCGCCGCTGCTCCACCTCCTCCCTTGTCGAATCTCTACCAGAGGTGCCACCTCTTGAGCAAGATTCTCATAGCATGGCCTTTCTCTAGCATCGGCAACTTTCTTTTCCCTACACTCTAGTAGAGAATGGCTAACTTCTTGCAAAACCCGCATTTTGTCATTCCATCTTCATATACTATCTTCTATTTGAATAGGAAAACCTCACCCGTTCCTGGTTGTTTTCTCTCTACTTGTATCTCTTCCACCCTTTTAATCCCTGACTCCACTTCGACTTGCACCCTCGCATAGCTACCCATAGCAGCCGATCTAGTCCTTCTATCCAAAGCCACAAGCCTTCCTACCCCCTTGGCCATAGAAAGAAGGATCTTCTCATGCTAGTACTCCAGAGGGAGAACTGGGAATCTAATCCAGACTAGTTTTGTGGGGATGTTTGCCACATGCATGTCAAAGTCGGGTTTCCAATGCTGAAAGCAAATGAATTGCCCCTTGACCTTGATCAGATATCTTCTCCAGATGGAGGCCATGTCTCCTTCTAGCTTGAACTGGAATAAGATGTATCCTTTTCCTATTGGAGATAACGCACTTCTTCCCTTCAGGTTCCATCCCTGTGCCACGTCCTTGCGAATATCATTCATTGAAATAGTTCTAAAGTTTGCTCTCCCGATAAGAGAAAATTTAAATCTATCCAACTGTTCTTTATACTCGTCCTGAGGGATAAAAGTTTGAGTGAATGATCCTGCTTGGATTGGTTCTGGCAGTAGATCCACATCTGGAAGAGTACTTCCCACAACCGTGGAGAAGGACCTCTTCGCAGATTTTGATTTGTCGTTCTCCTTAGGAATTCCTCCTTCAGCTTCTGACTCTTTCCTTTTGTCATCTTCCCCACCAACCTCCTTCGATCCCGAGGTAGTAGGTAATAGGGGTCTCCATAGATCAGTTAGCGGCAACTGTCATCCCCGGTCAGGTGGTCAGCTTCCTCCAGGGTCTTGTCCATAATTCAGTTCTGGTTCCACCTGCACATCCACTCCAGTCTCCTTCCTCATTTTCTTCCCTGAATTTCTCAAATGTAAAAATTTGATCAGATCTCTCTATTTAAATCTCTATAATTATTTAAAAAAAAATCTCTCTCATCCTCTCACCTCTCAAAAATAATAATAATAATAATAAACTCTCTCTCTCTCTCTAAACGTGGAAGAGAAAGGGAAAGTAATTCTTTCTATTACCTCATTACTCTCTCTCTCTCTCTCTCTCTCTCCATATTTAAATCACTATAATTATTTAAAAAAAATCTCACTCATCCTCTCCGATAGGATGAAAAAAATGTGGAGCACAAAGGGGGGGGGGAGAGAGAGAGAATTATGGAGAGTAGGGGAGGGAGTGAACAATTATGGAGATATTTACAAAGGTAGATATGGAGAGAGATATACCTAACAATAGAAAAAAACATCTTCTAAAATCTCTCCTTCCATCCCTTAAAAAATTTATCCTTCCATTGTAGTAACGTTTCTCTCCATCAATTGCCATGGAAAAAAATGGTTATTCTCAATCCTCTTTCATCGATTTGGAGGGGAAGTTAAAAACTTGGAGCAAAAAAATAACCCCTCTCTCTCTCTCTCTCTCTCCATATTTAAATCTCTATAATTAAAAAGTTCCAAATGACAAAAACCCTCAAAATGGAAGCTGAAAAATAATAATTATCTCTCTTTCTCTCTAAATGTGGAGGAGAAAGGGGAAGTAATTCTACACATCCTCCTTAAATCTCTCTCTCTCTCTCTCTCTCTCTCTCCATATTTAAATCTCTATAATTATTTTTAAACAAAAATCTCACTCATCCTCTCACCCCTCAAAATGGAAGATGAAAAATAATAATAATAATCTCTATAATTCTAACTCTCTCTCTCTCTAAATGTGGAGGAGAAAGGGGGGAGTAATCATTAATTATAATTATTAAGTATTACAAAGGATAAAAAAGGCATATAATAACCCACAATAGGTGTGCTTTTCCTTCCCTAATTGTGGGGATGAAAATAAGGAGATTTACAAAGATAAAAGGGAGAGAGAGAGAGAGGAGAAAAGGGAGCAAAAGAACTCGGATGGCAAGTTTAGAGAGAAAGCTCGAGGAGGAGGAAGTTTTGTTGGGGGATTTGAAATAATCCCATGGGGATGGGCCCTCCGGATATAGGAAAGCAACGCAAACTCACGGATTTTTGGGTCGGGGGCACGGTGCCACCCCCGAAAATTAGAATTTTTTCGACTTCCCATCACCAGTGAATGGGGCTATGAACCACAACCTGTTAACAAGGAGAACTAGATCGAGGTGGAGACCGCCATTGGGGAAGGAAGAAAGAAGTCATATGCTAGGACCGAAATTTTGCCCAACATCGATTCCCCCTAGATCCGATTTATAGTAATCCCCCATGAAGATTATAATACCCTGTCTTACAAGAGAAACTCCAAGATTTCTCATATGCTCTAATTGGCAAAGTTAATTTTTGATTTGCCTCAATGGATGATTTGAGGAATGAGGCAAAAATCAACTGGAATCTAAATGGTAGGTGACTTTGGCCCCCCTGGGGAAAGGCTATATCCTTCTTCGCTTTGAGATAGAAAGTGATATGAACTCAATGTGGAAAAGAGGTCCTGTGAAGGTTAAAGGACAGATCATCAGATTTTAGTGATGGTGCCCGGAATTTAGTATTCATAAAGAGCATATTCAAATAAAGCTGGTCTAGATCAAATACCCAGAATTTCCGATGGAGTACTAGCACGAGAAGATTTTATCATCTATGGAAAAAGCCTCAAGCCGGTGGAGATTGATCGTCAAACACCAATGCTACCATAGGAAACTATGTCGTTCCTCGTTGAAATTGAGTTGGGTAGTACGGTAGAGGAAATCCAAAAGAAGACAACCTAAGGATGCCACTTCTTCTTAAAGGGAGAATCTCATATGAAAATGATATTGCTAGATTTTTTTCCAAAAAAAAGGGGACACTCTATAAACCCAAAAGGTAGAATTAAGAAGAACAAGGAAAGTGGAGCTCATTGAGGAGGAAGATGGAAGACTTCCACCTAAACCCACCGCATCCATGGAGGGTGGGGGTTTAGCCCTTCAGGCTGCTCCATTCATGGGACCCCTTTTCGTAGGAAATAAAATTGCTACCCCTATTAGGGCATCTTCCAAATAGAAGCAATCAACTAGCGCTTAGAGAATCTTCTATTTTGGAACCCTAATCAAGGCAATATAGCAATGATTCTCCCAATATCCAATGAAAGGTGAATATCCATGACCTTGTCATGGTGGAAAACCCCTTTGGGATAGTGGATAGGGACCCGCTACGGGGAAATAAAAGATCATCCTCAAAGAAGGAGTCCATGCTCCAGAGGAAAAAAGAGCTCAGGGGGGTGAGAGGTTAGGAGATGGAATAATGATGTCACCCCAAAACATGTCTCCCATAATCGCCGTTGAAATAATAGAGTTTTGTACACCCTGGGGTCATCACTAATCCAAAGGCGTAAATCTAGGATTGACATGGACTGGGGTAATGATGAACATGTTATCTCAGAGCTGTCCCCCTCTCAGATTGAGGGCGGGGGGAGGGTGATCATCCAACACTAAGAATTGAAGACTTCACAATGCCTTGACGGTAGAGGCTTTAAAAGAAGGAAGGGAAAATGTTGCAAATGACAAGGGACCCCCAAATCGGGCCCTCAGTCGTTAAAAAATGATCTCATGCTGATTCTTTTCTGGAACATCATAGGAATCAAGAAGGCGGAAGGTAGGCACGCCTTGAAGGATTTGATCAAATCCAAGGACCGCATTTTCCCTTTTAAAAACCCATGGTTCCATTAATGACTTCTAATTTATTTTTGATAAATTGGGGTTTTCAAAATTGTTTTCTATAATAATAGAGCTGGTAGAATTCAACCTATGGATTATGGAAGAGAAATGGCATTCTGATTGTCTCGACTGGAGTAACATATCACTATCTCTATCTTGGAACCCAAAGAATTTGCAAGTCTTTTGTTCATTCTATAGTTTCGAGTGAAGAGAAGATTACTTTGGCAAAACTTGGTAGTAGACCCCTCTTCCCCAACTCCATAGTCCTTGATTGGTGATTTTGCCACACTCCGGAAAATGAAAAAGAGGTCCCGGTTTTCAATTTGGGCTCAAAGACGGAATTTAATGCCATGGTCGATGCTTGTTTCATGCCCCTTTCCCTCAATTGGGAGAAAATTCATTTGGGAGCAACAACAAAAAGTAGGGAATTTTTGTGTGGTTTGATGGGAGCTTATGATGAAAAGGGGTTTGGGACATCTTTCAAGACTTTTCAGAGGGTGTTGGGAATTACCTCACCATACCCCTTATTTCCTCTAGAGTAGCCACCCTAAATGCACCTTCAAGTTTCACCTGGATGGAGCACAAAGACTTGACGGTTGTGGCATCCTCCTAGTCCGACTGGATTTATGGATCCCCTATTTATGTTCGAGAAGGTTAGATGTCCCAAAGGGTGTTGAAGTCCTGGCTCGATCCCTTTCCTCACTTTGACAGAGACTTGAAAGTGCAAAGATGGCTCTCACTTGGGTTTGTGGATCAGAAAAGAGAGATGGAATTAATGACCATTTATTTGCCTGGGGGCGACGGGAAAACAACCATGATTAAGGCTCTTGAGAACCAAGAATGCCTGGGCTGAAAAAGGAAAAAAAATATGGTTGAAATTTGGGGACAAACTCCAAATTCTTCCATTTATTCCAAAAAGGAAGGAACAAGAATACTATCATATTTTAAAAAAGGGATGGGCGATAGGGGAAAGGCAAAAGGTGGGAGAATATATTGTTGAATATTTTGAAAGTTTTCGAGCCACACCAACGGCAAATCACGGAGTTTTGGATTACATTCCTAGTTCTTAATCAGTATACTTTAGCTTGGATTCACTCCCCAGTAATGATGAAATAAGGAGGGCAAAAAGGGTATGGACCTGCATACCCCCGGCCCCCCTGGGGGTTTTCCGGGGCTTTTCAAGATGTCCGGGGGAGAGATAGAGGTGCAACGTGGTTCGCAATTTTTTGAACTAGCCCATGCAAATGGGGTCAATTGTAATTTTTAGTCTTAATTCCCCAAAATAGATAGTGCAAATTTTTCGACAAATTTAGTCCCCCATGTATGGGGAACTTTATCCCAAATTAAATTTCCCAAAATGTTGGGGCCAGATTGGGAAACCTTCCTTCCTAGAATGATTTTAGACTAGGGGAGAGTTCTAAAAAAGTGATTCATGATAATATTTGCATGGCTAGATTCAAATCTTATGTTCTAAACTACCCCTGGGGGCTTTTTGGGGTGAAAATCCAAAAAGAAAAGCATAAAACCATCTCGGGCATTTATGTTCCAGCTCCTATGAAGATTTGGCTTCT
>JAJSZK010000285.1:0-15226 GCA_022985045.1 Macadamia tetraphylla | reverse complement strand
GTTAAGGAGATCAAGAACATAAACGAGTTATTGAATTCATCTATGTGTCCCTCGCCTTATATTCTCCCACCCCCCACTTTATTTTCATGTTGGCCTCGACCATATTAAAATCTCTTAACCGACCCTAGGAGCTGATAATCCTTGTGCAATAAGATTAATTTCCTCCACTCTCTCCTTTCTTCAACACTATTTGATGCATATCGCAGGCAAAAAAATTCCATGGAAGATCCTTTAACTTTAATCTTCATGAAGATTAGTTGGGTTTGTACTGACCAAACACTCTGCATCAAACAAAGCATCATCCCATCCAACCCAAATTCGAGTAGCCTCCCAGCTCTACAATTATGGACATACTATAAATTTCACCGAGGAAAAAAAAAAACACATATTATGTTAATATATATCCATGCCCCTTTTTTTCCATACTTGAATTTACTCGTTTTAAACCCCCCAAAAAATAATTAATTACTATGATAATTACATCAATAATAATAATAAGGAACAATTATGCCCCCTCCCTTGTTCTTTGCCGAAATTACACGTGGATCCAATGGTTTGAAGGAATTATGCCCCTCATTTGCCAGATGGCTTTCTTGACTGCAATCCATTTGAATGGTCTATAGTGATTCCGTATTTTTAACAATTAGCCCACTAAGTAGAAGCCTAATCTTTAAAATTACGAAAACCCTACAGACCTGGATTACTACTGTATGCCCATTATATTTTAATATATTCTTATCAAAGAATTGCACAATAATATTATCACACCCCGTTCACACTGAACCGGGGCAGTGATCGGGTTAACATCGGTTAACCCAAACCTGCCAGGATCATCTGATACTGTATTCCACCACAGCATACACACAACTAATACAAGCTCATCAGATCAGCGGAAGACTAAGTTTTACCTATGAATAATCCCATACTACTTGATACCCGAATTGTGATACAATAATTATATACATGTGGGCTCGAAGGCATGATATTTACACAATAAAAATACACTTCACATATCAAGTACATAAAGGAACCCATCAAAATAATTAAAGTACACAGCTCGGCTCGGCAACAAAGGCTAGAGCTCAGCTCGGCATCAAGGGTTGAACCCAACTTGGCATCACATGGTAGAGCTCACAGCCTCGAAGTGGAGCTCAAGACGGCATCGAATCTGGGTCCCAAGAAGACAACTCTCGCACGAGCAATAATGCCGTGTTTAACTCCTCGGGGCCCACCATCCTCTTCAAAACTCGACTGTGGGACCCACCCCATGCTCCTCAGATGCATGACCTGCAAAATCATCTAAAAAGGGGGTACCCATGGGATGAGCTCACTAGCTCAGTAAGTGGTAAGATGGACCACACAGCAGTCCACACATCAAAACACAATCATATGCACTACATGCCATGCTATACATTTTAAATCACATCCACCTAAGCAACATTATTAAGTCTTCGGTTTTAGTGCTACTACAGCCACAGTGCGCGTATACTCTGGGTACGAGCCGCGAACTCCATCCCGCGATACGCCCATAGGGCTGTCGGAGAAGGCCCACCGTGAGTACTCGGAAAAGTAAAGACAATGCCGTCCACTGGCTCTCAACAGAAATGTAAATGACTAAAATTAAAGGTGCTGACTCCAGCAATTTAAAAGCAGTACGATTGGCCCTCTTGAATGTACCACCGGGGTTGTCGACTGTCCTAATGACCCGCCGGGCGTTATGTATAACCGCCACAGTGACCCGACAACCGCGACCACTGCTTTCCCCCAAATGATAATCCAACACCTTAACCCCTGTTGGGAAGGGTCGTAGCACGGGACGGTGAAAATCCTAATACCGCATGCTCCTATATGACAATAGTACGATTGCATAGTGCCACCATGTCCCATACCATGGGCCACCAATGCACTCGTTTCCAAGCCGACTACGGCATCTAGTCTATCAATGCATCATGCACAATGATGTCCACATTCAACATATAAACATCTCATTCAATTGACATTTAGAAAGTAAGCATAGCACACATGCATAACAATGTGAGGAATGACTAATCTACATAGCATATTCATGATGGCATGACTAGACTAGATATAATTAAATGAATGCCAAACAATACCTTGAAACAAGGCCAAATGTCCTCTCCCCACTTACCTGTAGTGTACAAGGATTCCTGCTCAGACGGGTGAGATCCGTGCAACAGTAGGATTTGGTGAACCTAACATAATTGAGCGGGTTAGTACTTCACCATTTTAGGATCAAAATTAACGAGATCCGATGACAAAATCATGTTTAGAACGTTAAAGAAGGTCGACGTCCGATTTGGGTCCAATCACGTAAGAATCACCTTGGCCACACAGTGGGTCGACAGTGGGCGTCGGCCCACTGGTCCTACCCACCGGTTTGGACCCACGGGTAGGGGCCCGTCGGTTGGCCTGCCAGTCTGGCCCGCCGGTTGGGCCAGGGGCCTCTAAGATCGGCGGGCTGGTGGCCCGCCGGTTGGGCTCGCGTTGTGCCCAAGGCTCGCTTCCTCGTGTGGTGCCCACAAGTGGCCGATGGCCCACCGTTCCACCCACCGGTCTTGGCGGGAAGCCTGCTGTTTCTTCCCAACTTCCTCCATTCTTTGGGGATTCAAATGGGGGCTTTTCCCCACCCATTCTTCACACTTTCAAGTCTTATAGGATGGCTCTAACCTAGATCTAGGTTAGATTCAAGTGATGGGAAACCATCTTACCTTCTTTGTTCAAGAATAACTTCAAACCCTCCAAATCACTTCAAACCCACAATGATTCTTTCACCTTGTCAATACCTCTTCAAATCCTTCAAGATCAACACATAAATCATCTATTAAACCTTAGATTCATCATTTCAAAGGGGATTTACAAGATCTCAAGAAACCCTACTCGAATCAAGGGTTTAAGCTTGGGTATGGTGAATGTTTAAGGAACCCGACTTTGCTTACCTCCAAATGTAGATCTAGAGTTGAAGGTCACTCTTCCGACGCCGGAATGGGAAGATCAAGCTTCGGCGCCGCTGTAATCCTTCTCTTCTTCCTCTTCCTTCTCTTCCCTTCTTCTTTCCTTTCTTTTCTCTCTCCTCTTTACTGTCCTCACCAACGTACGAGTGTCATAAATGAAAAGAAAAGAAAATCCTAAATGCTATATATATACTTCCTAAATAACTTATTAGTGCACATGGATGGGTCACTCAGGTGGGTGGGTGCACCCACCTGTCCGCCCACCTGAGGGCCAAAACTTGGGATTTTGACAGAGTTCGGGCCTAGCGCGAACCCCACCCTAGCGTACAATGTAGTATATGTATATACCTTAAAATACGGCTATAATACCTACTTTATCCGTACATGGCCTTATGATAGGTGCATGTACACGGCTTGGGCACTCCCGTCTCTTCTGGCACTGGCTCGGACTTGTCGGGCCAGCCGGTGTTTAAGGTCACTCTTACCATCATAGCCCATAAGGAACCCGCTCTAACTCCCTCTGGTTCGGTTCCTGCATAGTTAAACCAGGTCAACCGCGTAATCAAACTGGGTTTAAAAAGTAGGGTATTACATTACCCCCCTTCTGAAAAATTTCATCCTCGAAATTGCGTACATGGTTGATAAAAAAGATGAGGGTACTTGGCTTGCATTTCATCCTCTACCTCCCAAGATGCTTCTTCAAGTGAATGATCAGCCCATCGCACCTTTACATAGGAAATGGAACGGTTGCGAAGGGTTTTCACCTTTCGGTCCAAAATTTCAGCTGGCTGTTCTGTATAGGTCATGTCAGCTTCAAGGTATTCTGGCTCCACGGGTAATATATGAGAGGGGTCATACACGTATCTCTTCAGCATGGATACATGAAACACGTTATGAACATCCCCGAGTGAAGGTGGCAGAGCAAGCATGTAGGCTACTGAGCCAACCCGTGCTAGGATCTCAAATGGTCCAATGTATTTTGGGCTCAACTTCCCCTTTCTGTGAAACCTTTGCAACCCTTTAGTAGGAGAGATCTTGAGAAATACCTTTTCTCCTGGCTGAAATTCAATGTATCTTGGGCTCACCTGCCTCATCCCAATACAAAGGAGTTCTACACTTTCTGCCATATAACGCCTCATACGGAGCCATCCCGATTGTAGCTTGGTAACTATTGTTATAGGCAAACTCCATAAGAGGTATATATTCTTCCCAACTGCCACTCATCTCCATTGTACATGCCCTGAGCATGTCCTCTAATATCTGTATGGTTCGCTCCGACTAACCATCCGTCTGTGGGTGAAAAACCGTACTCAAATTCAGCTATGATCCCAAGGCACGCTGTAAGCTTTTCCAAAATATGAAAGTGAACCTTGGGTCCCTATCTGAAACAATGCTCACTAGCACTCCATGTAAGCGCACTATGTTGTCCATGTAAAGTTGTGCTAGTTTGGCCATGGAGAACTTGGTCTTGATGGGAATGAAATGAGCAGTCTTGGTAAGCCGATCAACAATCACCCATATCGCGTCCATTCCCTTAGGTGTACTTGGTAGTCCGGTGACGAAGTCCATTGTAATCCTTTCCCACTTCCATTCGTCATCGGGAGGGCTGAAGAGTACCATAAGGTCGATGCCTCTCGCTTTTACTTTCGGCATGTAAGACAAGTCGCCACATACGAGCTATGGTGACTTTCATGTTTGGCCACCAAGAACTTTGTTTGAGGTCTTTGTACATCTTGGTACTTCGGGTGAAGTGAGTACTGAGCTATGTGCTTCTCGCACTATCTTGTCTTGTATATCCAAATCATCGGTACACACAATCGTCTCGAAACATCAATGCCCCATCACTGGCTAAAGCAAAATCTGGGTCATTCATTGTTTGATCTTGAACCTTAACTCTGATCCGCTGCAATTCAGGATCCAAAGGTTGCTTCATTATTACCTCTTGCCTAATTGCCGGATGCACCTGTAGAGCCGTCAAGGATACAATCAACCATTTAAGGTTTTCTGGTTGAGGTTCAAGATCTAAGGTTGCCCCTTCATATAAGAGGGTTTCATCCATTAGCATCGCCTCTTGCACGAGTGGTGGGCTGATTGCTAAGTATGAGAGCGACACAGTCTGTGCCTTCCGACTCAATGCATCTGCCACTACATTTGCCTTGCCGGGATGATACTGAATGTCGCAGTCATAATCCTTCATGAGTTCAAGCCATCTCCTCTGTCTCATGTTCAGATCCTTCTGGGTGAAGAAGTACTTCAGGCTTTTGTGATCACTGTATATCTCACACTTCTCCCCATACAAATAATGTCACCAGATCTTAAGGGCAAAAATGACTGCGGCTAGTTCCAAGTCATGAGTGGGGTAATTCTTCTCATACTCCTTTAGTTGTCGGGATGCATACGCTATTACCTTACCGCGTTACATGAGAACACAACCCAAACCAACTTTGGAAGCATCGGTATAGACTGTCATTCCACCTGTGCCTTTAGGAATAGTCAGCACAGGGGCCGTCACCAACCTTTCTTTCAATTCCTGGAAGCTCTTCTCACATTCCTTTGCCCAGTTGAATTTCACACCCTTTTTAGTCAACTTGGTCATTGGTGCTGAGATCCGAGCAAAATTCTCAATGAAGCGCCGGTAATATCCAGCCAAACCCAAGAAGCTTCTAATTTCGGTGACATTCTTGGGGCTTTCCCATTCCACTACTGCTTTCACCTTATCAGGATCCACTTCGATTCCGGCTTTAGACACTACGCGTCTGGGAATCCAACTTGTTCAAGCCAGAATTCACACTTGCTGTACTTGGCAAACAACTGTTGATCTCTCAACCTCTATAACACCATTCTCAAGTGTTGAGTGTGCTCCTCTTCGGTCTTGGAGTAGATCAAGATGTCGCACTAAAAAATTACCCATTTATCAAGCACATCCGAAATACTCGATTCATTAGATCCATGAATGCTGCCTGCATTGGTTAACCCGAAGATAACACTAGGAACTCATAGTGACCGTGACGAGTCCTAAATGCTGTTCGGGTATATCACGCCCTTTATCTTGAGTGATAATAGCCGGACCGAAGGTCTATCTTTGAAAATACTCGCCCTCGAACGGTCAAATAAATCATCAATGCGTGGCAATGGATACCGGTTCTTAATGGTTAGCTTATTCAACTCCTTAATCTATGCACATACGCAAACCGCCATCTTTCTTCTTGACAACAAGATCGGGCACCCCAAGGTGAAACACTTGGGCGAATAAACCCTTTTCCAATAGTTCCCGCAATCGCATCTCGCAACTCCTTCAATTCAACTGGTGCCATCCTGTATGGAGGCTTAGATACTGGAGCTGCTCCAGGAGTCAAATTTATGGCAAACTCCAACTCTCTATCAGGTGGTAAATGCATCAGATCATCTGGGAAAACATCGGGAAACTCTTTCATCACCTTTACCTCTTCTAGAGGTGTAATCCTTGCATCAACATCAAGTACCGATGCTAAGTAACCCTGACATCCATTTTCTAGCAATTTTACCGCTTGAAGAGCGGAGACAAGGACCTTCCTCACCCGTTTCATTTTATCTGCTCGGTATACCAATTTTTTCCCTTCATCATCTGTCACCCTAATCAGCTTTTCAGCACACATCACATTAGCTCGATGAGCCGACAACCAATCCATACCCAGTATAACATCAAAATTCTGCATATTGAACTTAATGAGTTGTGCTTCAAACTTCTTTCCACTAATTTCCACTGGGCACGGCCCATACACTTCCTTCAACTGTGTAACTTTACCAGCAGGCATACTAACAATCATTCCGTGATCTAGGATCCTGGGTGACATCCCAAGTTTCTCTGCGAATCTCTTAGATGCGAATGAATGAGTAGCTCCTGAATCAAATAAAACATAGGCCGGTATGCCTGATATGGGTAGGATACCTAGTGTAACAATGCATATAATTTCAGCAGGTCATCAATATTAATCATAATAAATTTCTTAATTTAAAATGTACCTACCACTACTTCTGTACTGGCCTCAGCTTCCTTAGCTGACAGAGCATACATCCTTCCCTGCGGTTGATTCCCCCGAGCTAAGGGAGGTCTGTACGCAGAGGGCTGACTGGAGGGCAAGGCTGGTCTGGCCCGACAGTCCTTTACATAATGCCCATACGAATGGCAGTTGAAACAACGAATCGAGACGCCGGAATCAAGGGGCCCTCCGCACTTGACCCGAGTATGGAGGTCGAGGTGGCCTTGGAGCTGTAGGTGCCACACTAGTGTTCGGGCGAAAAGAGGTGGAACCCGAACCACCAATTGGTCTAGGAGGGTAGCCAGATGGCTTATAGGGCTGCCTATACATAGGCCCAGAACTGTAATCGCATTTGATCCACGGTATGCTTTGGAGGAATTTTTCATATTCGAAAATGGGATTGTTCTCTTCCACAGTCCAAGGGTGAGGGACTGTTCTCCCTTTTGCTTATCTTCCATGGTCTTGGCCTTCTGCACAATCTGGCCATATTCGGTCAAATCCAAGACCTCAAGTCATGCACTCCAATAGATGTTTTAGGCCTTTTAGGAACCTCACGCTTCTCTTCACTGCCTCATATGCCTTGGGGCAAAATGGAACAAACTCTCGAATTGTTGTTGGTACTCAAGGACAGTCTTACCTCCTTGAGTTAAGGCCATGAACTCAGTCTCATTGCGGTCTCTGAAGCTCCGCAGATAATGGTTGTCCAAGAACAACTCCTTGAACTGCTCCCAAGTGGGTTCTGGATGGGCAGCCAACAATATGGGCTTGGAGGCTTGCCACCAAGAATTTGCCTCCTTCTTGAGTTGCAATCCAGCACAAATGAGTTTCTGTGCATCCGTGCACTCAAGCACCTCAAATATTTTCTCTAATTCTTGGATCCATTGGTCTGGTTCCAGAGGATCACTCCCCACCTTAGAGAATACAGGTGGTAAGTTCCTCTTGAATGACTCCACTACCCTTGACGTATTATTCGTCGCCGGGAAGTTAGGAGCATAAGTAGGGTAGTAGGAGTATGGAGGAGGTATCCCATACTGAGGAACATCGAATGGTGGGATTGGAGGTGTACCTCCCACTTGTGGTCCCGTTCCCGACCCTACAGGCGGGTCTTGTGGAGTGAGTACCTGAGGAGGTTGACCCGGTTGAGAAAAGTCCAATCGTTGTGAATAGCGCATAAATGCTTGCTGTGTCAAGCATTTGTTGCTGAAAGCTCTAGATCGCTGAATTATAGTAGCAACATCTCCGTGTAATGACCGGTGGAGGGTCCGGGAGTGTAGTCATAGGTGGGTCCCCATGTGCCCCACCCTAACCAAGGGTCTCTGGAGGTAGTGGAGGTGAGGTTTGCCCCACAGAGTGGGACCTCCTGGGATTTTGTGGTCGATCGACCGGACGAGGACCCCACGAGGTACCTCGGGCTTTCCTACGGATCTAGTATCGCACCATCGTATCCTCGCACTGAACATATCACACACCATATTGGTTAAACACCGTAGAATTGATTTCGGCACACAAATATATGCCATCACATAAGGTATTGTAGTGTATGATAGTCTGAATTAACCGCAATTTAATTTCCAAGATACAGGGCCAATGCTTCAACAGGTACGTCAATGGTCCCACTTAACCATAACACAATATCAATAATAAGAATCACTATAATCATGCTAGGAGGAGGGGAAAAATTTTCAAAATTTTCAAAATTTTCAAAATTTTCCCAATTTTCACAATCGTGGGTCTGCACCGGGTAGGGGCCACGATCGAGCCACTGTCCCAAGACTCAAACCTGGGTGGCACCTGGTAGGGGCCCGCGTCCCGCCTGAGTAAACACGACAGGCCCTGCTGCACTGCTCGCCTTGTCTCTTCCCCAACTCCTTTCTCTCTCCTCTCTTCCTCATGCTCTAGAGGTCTCCTCGGCTTCTACTCGCGACTCCACTCATCAACTCGACGCTTTTGAGAAGATTCAACTCTCCCTCTTTCAAGTAAGTTTTCCTTCTCCTCTTTCCCAGAATTTTCACTTGGGGGGTAAATCCATGTGTAGGCTTTAATCTAGGCTTTCTTTCCATATTTTTCTCGATAGAATAGTATTACCATATGATTGTGATGTTTCTACTGTGGTCGTTTGTAGTTTATTAGGATTTTATCTCTTCATTTGGAGAAAAAAAAAAACCCCAAATCGTGCCCTAGGTTTCCAAATTTGGGGATTTCTTCAATTCTCGCTCCTTTTCTCCAATTGATGATTCCTTTGTGATGCATTTCACTTGATTTGTGCTTAACATGCTATAGATTTCATGAATTGTCCATTATGCTTGAATCCCATGTATTCCCATGAAAACCCTCTTTGCATTGGTTTCTTGATCTTCATCACATACTTGTATTCGTGGACCTCCATAGTCTATTTGGGTATGTTTTGTACTTCCACGATCCCGCTTACTAATGCATTTCGCCTTAGACCTCGTTTCAAATTGGTACTCCATTGTGTTTGAATTTAGCATTGGAATCAATCCCTCATGTTAAATATGCTCTTGTGTCATTTTGTGTTTTATCATGTATCCCGCTTTGTCACCTACTGGCATCATATCCATTGGCTCCCTATCATTTCTAGTGTCACCGCTTCCATTTTTGCAAGAATTTGGGTTTTGGGTTTCCCTTTTACTGCTGTCATTTTCCTTTCTTTACTCACCCTACTTTCTTTTCTTCTTGCCAGGATGTCATCTCGCACCGGCAAGGGGCCCTCTTCCTCTGGTGTTCGACATAAGACAACCGCTTCTAAGTGGAAGAGTGCGGGAACCAGCTCTTCAGCCCCCCGCACAGGGAGACCCGGACCTGCCCAGTCTGACCCTACAGACTATGACGAGGAGCTCTTCCAAAGTGCAGAGGCAGCAGCCAACTGGCCGATTTTCCTGAAGAGGTCGGTGATGATGGAGAAGACCGTGATAGTCGACGACTTCCATAAGGCTCGGCTTCAGGAGAGGTTCTCAGCACTGGGCTGGGATTCTATCCTCCACGTAGACCGACCATGCTATGAGCAGCTAGTCCGCCGGTTCTATTGCAACTTGGAGGTGTCTTATCCATACGGGGAGTTCACCATAGGCAGCTTGGTGAAGGGGGTAGATATCCAGCTGACGGTGGATACCTTGGCCAGCATCCTGGCATATCGCAGCCTGGACACCGACACTCAGCCCTCCCTGTGAGTAAGCCTCGGGACCATTCATGAGCCTGGGGACGCCGGACTTCATCTACGAGACCATCTGCGGCAGCAGTACCCGTCCGGAGTCCGAGACGTCCTTCTACCTCGTGGTTCGTTTATTTGCCCGGTTGGTCCAGTTTAACCTGCTCCCTAGAGGAGGTCATCGGAACCAGGTGGGTTTCATGGTGGCCTTCATCGCATACTGCATCTACACGGCCACAGAGGGAGGTGTCGAGCACTTGTGCCTTCCGTATATAATCCTCAAGACGATGGAGCACCACACTTCCCACCCTGAGGATGGAGGATTCCCCTATGGCAGGATCCTCACTAGGATCTTTGAGTCCTTCGGGTGGACCGAGCGCAGGAGGGAAGACTCCGGCTGATAGGTTCGACAGGAGTAACCTCCTGAGGATGGGTCTCCATACCCTCATGGATACACCTCTGAGAGCAGGAGCTCAGAGAGGTAGGGGTAGGAGGGCTGCCCCTATGGAGGATGTCCACATGGAGGAGGAGTCCAGTGAGGAGGATGA
This sequence comes from Macadamia tetraphylla, assembly GCA_022985045.1. Lineage (NCBI taxonomy): Eukaryota > Viridiplantae > Streptophyta > Magnoliopsida > Proteales > Proteaceae > Macadamia > Macadamia tetraphylla. The sequence goes on along the minus strand of JAJSZK010000285.1, from coordinate 4,521 downwards.
GGACTACGTTCCTCAGGACGAGGAGGAGGATCTGGTGGGTGGTGGCATCCCTGAGGAGGCGCCTCAGGAGTCGAGAGGCCCCGGTCCTAGTTCCTCCAGAGCTGCAGCCTCACCACATAGAGCCCCACCACCTGAGGGTGGTGCGTACGATTTTGAGGACATGATGTCCACCATGCGGGCCTTGCAGGATGGCCAAGTTCAGTTACTGAGACGGCTAGACGAGAGTGCCTCCAGGGAGGAATGCATCCTGGAAAGGCAGGCTACTTTGGAGAGCTCCTTTCTCCAGCTGGGCCAGGACTTGAGCACCACGGCTAATGCCATATCCACCGACTTTGGCCTACTATGAAGGGCAGTACGACTGGTGAACGCGAGGTTTGACTATTACGACCACCGCCTCGACGTCAACTCTAGGCCTCTGACGAACGTGGTGATCATCGATGATGACGACGATGACCAGTGAGGGCTTCGCTCGCCCACACTAGCTGTTTATCTATTTTTCCTTTTTGTAGACCTTGTTGTATATTTCATTGATTCTCATTCCTTGTATTTGTACTGTAACTGGACTCATTTATGGAATAATATCTTTTGATAGTGATTTTTCTCTGTGGTGCATTTATTTGTTGAGTTCTTGTGTAGTTTGGTTGTGATGGTTCTTGTTATTTTTTTATCTTTGTCGTATTGAATATGTTGTTTATCAGGTGTTGTGTGTAAAATTTTTGGAAATCCCATTTTACGCCGTTATGTCATTAAATTTCGCCAAACTAGTACGCGATAGGTTATATCACCAACTTAATTACCTTTTATCTACACTCACGTATGCCATGAATGCAATCCCTAAATGCAATTCTTTTTATACTTTCTTTCTTTGGCTTTTAACTCCTTAAAGCTTTTACATTAACCCAACCCCATTTCCCTATTATAGAGTCTACGGGATTCTAATGGTATGCTGTGAGTGGAGCAGAGCATCACACTCTGATACCACCGTTTCCACACCCCTGCTCACACGAATCAAGTGATCGGTTAATACCGTTAACCCAAACTCGCCAGATCATCTGACATCAGATTCCACCACAAAGATACACACAACTAATACAAGCTCATCGATCAGCGGAAGACTAAGTTTTACTCGTGAATAATCCCATACTACTTGATACCCAAATTGTGATACAATAATTATATACATGTGGGCCCGAAGGCATGATATTTACACAATAAAATACAATTCACATATCAAGTACATAAAGGAACCCATCAAAATAATCAAAGTACACAACTTTCGCAACAAAGGCTAGAGCTCACTAGCATCAAGGGTTGAGCCCAACCAAGATCACATGGTAGAGCTCACCGACCTCAAGTGGAGCTCAAGACGGCATCGAATCGGGTCCCGAGCACAACTCTTGCACGAGCAACAATGCCGTGTTTAACTCCTCGAGGGCCCACCACCTCTTCAGAAACTCGATGGGACCCACCCCATGCTCCTCGATGCATGACCGCAAAATCATCTAAAAAGGGGTACCATGGGATGAGCTCACTAGCTCAAGAGTGGTAAGATGGACCACACGAGCCACACATCAAAACACAATCATATGCACTACATGCCATGCTATACATTTTAAATCACATCCACCTAAGCAACATTATTAAGTCTTCGGTTTTAGTGCTACTACACCACAAGGCGCAGATACTGGTACGAGCCAACTCCATCCCGCGAACGCCATAGGGTCTCGGAGAAGGCCCACCGTGAGTACTGAAAAGTAAAGACAATGCCGCCCACTGGCTCTCAATGAAATGTAAATGACTAAAATTAAAGGTGTCGACTCCAAAGAATTTAAAAGCAAGACGATTGGCCCTCTTGAATGTACCACGGGTTACCGATCGTCTAATGACCGCCTTGCTATAGTCTAACTGCCACAAGGACCTGACAACCGCGATCACTGCTTCCCCAAATGATAATCCAACACCTTAACCCCTGTTGGGAAGGGTCGTAGCACGGGATGGTGAAAATCCTAATACCGCATGCTCCTATATGACAATAGTACGATTGCATAATGCCACCGCGTCCCATACCACGGGCCACCAATGCACTCGTTTTCAAGCCGACTACGGCATCTAGTCTATCAATGCATCATGCACAATGATGTCCACATTCAGCATATAAACATCTCATTCAATTGGCATTTAGAAAGTAAGCATAGCACACATGCATAACAATGTGAGGAATGACTAATCTACATAGCATATTCATGATGGCATGACTAGACTAGATATAATTAAATGAATGCCAAACAATGCCTTGAAACAAGGCCAAATGTCCTCTCCCCACTTACTTGTAGTGTACAAGGATTCTCGTTCGGTACGGGTGAGATCCGGTGCGAAACGGGTAGGATTTGGTGAACCTAACATAATTGAGCGGGGTTAGTACTTCACCATTTTAGGATCAAAATTAATGAGATCCGATGACAAAATCATGTTTAGAACGTTAAAAGAAGGTCGCACGTCCAATTTGGGTCCAATCAGACGTAAGAATCACCTTCGGGGCCACACAGTTGGGTCAGACAGGTGGGCTGTCTGGCCCACTGGTCCTACCCACCGGTTTGGACCGACGGTAGGGCTCGCGTTGGCCCTGCCTGGCCGGTGGGCGGGGGCCCGCTAAGATCGGCGGGTGGTGGCCCACCGTTGGGCCCGTTGTGCCCAAGGCCCCGCTTCTCGTGTGGTGCCACAAAGTAGCCAGATGGCCCACCGTTCCACCCACCGGCTTGGCAAAAGCCTCACTGCTTTTCCCAACTTCCTCCATTCTTTGGGATTCAAATGGGGCTTTTCCCCACCCATTCTTCACACTTTCAAGTCTTATAGGATGGCTCTAACCTAGATCTAGGTTAGATTCAAGTGATGGAAACCATCTTACCTTCTTTGCTCAAGAATAATTTCAAACCCTCCAAATCACTTCAAACCCACAATGCTTCTTCCACCTTATCAATACCTCTTCAAATCCTTCAAGATCAACACATAAATCATCTATTAAACCCTAGATTCATCATTTCAAAGGGATTTATAAGATCTCAAGAAACCCTACTCAATCAAGGGTTTAAGCTTGGGTATGGTGAATGTTTAAGGAACCCGACTTTGCTTACCTCCAAATGTAGATCTAGAGTTGAAGGTCACTCTTCCGCGCTGGAATGGGAAGATCAAGCTCAGGCGCTGTAATCCTTCTCTTCCTCTTCCTTCTTCCTTCTTCTTCCTTTCTTTTCTCTTCTCTTTACTATCCTCACCAACGCATGGTGTCATAAATGAAAAGAAAAGAAAATCCTAAATGCTATATATATACTTCCTAAATAACTGATTAGTGCACATGGATGGGTCATCGTGGGTGGGTGCACCCACCGTCCCCCACCCGAGGGCCAAAACTTGGGATTTTGAGAGTTCGGCCCGGCGCGAGCCCCACCCTAGCGCATTTATGTAGTATACGATATACCTTAAAATACACTATAATACCGCTTATCCGTACATGGCCTTATGGTAGGTGCATGTACACGGCTTGGGCACTCCTGCCTCTTCGCATCGCTCGACTTGTCGGGCCACCGTGTTTAAGGTCACCCTTGCCATCATAGCCCATAAGAAACCCGCCTAACTCTCTCCGTTCGGTTCCTGCATGGTTAAACCGGGTCAACCGCGTAATCAGACCAGGTTTAAGAAGTAGGGTATTACAAATATGGAATACAAGAGCATTGAAAATATTAAATATAGAAAACCATAAATGTCCCTATCGATCTTTATGAACGAGGCTCTAATACCATTGATAAAATAACACATGCATAATAAATCGCATGAAGATCAATGAGCATACGCAATAAACACTACAAAGACATGTTTAAGCATACATGAATACATGGCTGAAGAATAACAACTCATCAATGTCTTCTCATATGCTCCTTGCACAACACGATCGATGTTGGTCTGGTCTATCAACATCAATCATGGTTTCAAGTATCAATATCGTATCGGTCGTGTCAGACGTATTGGATCAGTATTGGCTGAGATTGATCCCCAATCCCTTGACCGATCCGGATTGATTATCCGTATCGCTTCAGGGGTAAAACAATAAAAAAAATGTACTTTTTAAAAAAAGCAAGGGCAAAATTGATCAATACAAATCGACAGGTACCGATATCGATACCAATACCCATACCATCCCCTAAATCCATGGTCCCAATTTAACAGGGACTAACAGATTGGACCTAATTGTAAGAATCTTAGAAAATCCAGAGGAGAGAGCATAATTCCTTCAAACGATTGGATCCACGTGTAATTTCCACAAAATATGGAGAAGGGGCGTAATTTTCTTTAATAATAATTATTATTTTACTATGACAAGGGTCGGTCTTGAGAAAAAAAAGCTTTTTGGGGGGGGGTGGGTTTTGGGGAGAAGGGGTTGGGGTGGTTAAAGCTTTGTTGTTGTATTGCAATTTGCAATGTCTTTAATAATGAAGACTACAACAAACCCGTGGGTTGGTGCTTAGAGGG
>JAJSZK010000284.1:0-17755 GCA_022985045.1 Macadamia tetraphylla | reverse complement strand
ATAATAGGAATAGAAAACAAACCAAATTAAAAAAAAAAAAAAGGAAAAAAACAGATTAGCAAAAATCAGTGGTTGGACCCAACGACCCAAATCAAACTATGTTGAACCCAATTAAAACAAAATAAACCCAATTGAACCAAAATAAACCCAATTGAACCGAAATAAACCAATTCACATTTAATAAAACACATTAAACCTAATTGAAACTAATTGAACCTAGTTAAATCTAAATGAATCGATTAATAAATCAGAACCTAATCTATTAATTAAACTAATTCTAAATCACTATTGGGAGAAAAAAAAAAAACCTTAAACCCAGCTTTAATCAAGAAACAAGGGGAGATAACTCTTGTGCTTCAAGCCCCAAATCGAACCGAACCGGACTAGATCTCCCGGCTCAAGGAATGATTAATGTGTTAAACTTTTAGACTTGGAAAATATTTGATTTTAGAGGGAAGAAGTTAGCCAAAAATCTTAATGGGGCCATCCTCTCTCATAAATTCTCAATTTTTTCTCCTCCCTTTTGGAAGAGAGGAAGGGCTATAGTTATAGCTTTGGGATTTGAGACAATTCTCTCTTATTTCCGATGTGGGACTAAAAAACTAGAGAGAATTGTCCAAAAGTGCTTGTTTTTGGATAAAGGGGTTTGGGCGTCATGTGGCACTCCTTGGTTGCTCGGAATGGAATATGATACCGAACTTTGGAGTCAACTTCCGGGGGTCATATCTTTCAAACCGTTAGTCAGAATTCGACGTGTAATATGTCGTTAAAAATCTCAGTCCAAGCACTATCCAATGATGTGAGACACGATTGTGGTCTCAATCGTGAACCTTTACAAAAATATGTATAAAGTAGGGACCTGGATCATATAATGAAAGAGAGAATCGGACATCGATTTGCATAGTTCTCACATCAAAGTGTAATGTCCGACTTGAGGGGACAAACAAAAATAATCCACAACATCAAATTCTAATTTTTGAAAAATTTTTCTCTTTAAAGTTTATAGGAAAAAAAATGGTCATTTTCTACTCTAAGCTCAAAAATTTTCCAAATGTAAAATGTCTAACATGTAATTCTTCTTGTGTCATCATCGCCGGGGGGTGACAAAATTAGGTGTCTACAGATTGCCCTTCTTTGACCGAGACCTATGTAACGGTCGAAAGGCAAAGGAAAGAACACACCATTTTGTCACTAGGAGCAAAGTACTGTCGACATCCGGCTCAAGGATGGCAGAGGTGTAAATGCAAATGCAAAACGAGCGACAAGACTAAAGGTAGGAAATGTCGATCGATGACACATGCGAAATCAGGTAGAGTGTGGGTGCTACTATGATTGAAAACCTACCGCGGTTGATCAATACAGAGGTAATGTCATACCCTGTTCACATAGAACCGGGTCAGTGACCGGGTTAACACCGGTTAACCCAAACCTGCAAGGATCATCTGATACAGTATTCCACCACAGTATACACACAACTAAGAAAGAGCTCATCAGTTCAACGGAAGACTTGGTTTACCTGTGAATATTCCTATAATACTTGATACCCGAATTGTAATACAATAGTTACGTACATGTGGACCCGAAGGCATGATATTTATACAATAAGAGTACAATTCACATATCAAGTACACAAAAGGAATCATCAAAATCGAGTGTACATGTTCGGTATCAAAGGTTAGAGCTCATTTCGGATCAAAGGTTGAGCCCATGGGCATCAAAGGTAGAGGTCACTTGGCATCAAAAGTGGAGCTCAGCTCAGTTTCAGAACTGCGGTCCCGCAACACAACCCCAGCACGAGCAATCAGTGCCGTGCTCTAACTCCTCAGGGGCCCACCAATCCTCTTCAGGGAACTCAACTGTGGGACCCGACCCAAGCTCTTAGATGGATGACCTGCAAAATCATCTAAAAAAGGTGCACACGTGGGATGAGTTCACTAGCTCAGTAAGTGGAAAGATGGACCACACAGCAGTCCACACAACAAATCACAATCATATACACTATATGCTATGCATTACATTTTTAATCACATCCACCTAAACAACATTACTAAGTCTTCGGTTTAGTGCTACTACAACCACAGTACGCGTATACTCCGGGTACGAGCCACGGACTCCATCCCACGATACGCCCATAGGGCTGTCGGAGAAGGCCCACCGTGAGTACTCGTAAAAATAAAACATGTCGACCACGCTCTCAACATAAAGTAAATGACTGAAAATTAAAGGTCTGACTCCAAAGAATTTAAAAGCGACGATTGGCCCTCTTGAATATACCATCGGGTTACCGACTGTCCTAATGACCAACCGGGCGTTATGTCTAACCACCACAGTGACCGACAACGCACCACTACTTTCCCCAAATGGTAACCCAACACCATAACCCCCTTGGGAAGGGTCGTAGACGGAAGATGATAATCCTAAACCGCATGCTCCTATATGACAATAGTACGATTGCATAGTACCACCGCTCCCATACCACGGGCCACCATTGCACTCATTTCCAAGCCAACTACGGCATCTAGTCTATTAATGCATCATGCATAATGATGTCAACATTCATCATATAAGCATATCATCACTTGGAATTTAGAAAATAAACACAACACCCATGCATAACAATATGAGGATGACTAATCTACATAGCATTTTCATGATGACATGGCTAGACTAGGTATGATTAAATCAATGCCAAACAATGCCTTGAAACAAGGCCAAACGTCCTCTCCCCACTTACCTGTAGTGTACAAGGACTCACGCTCGGTACGAGTGAGATCCAATGCGGGAAGCGTAAGATTTGGTGAACCTATCATGAGTGAACGGGGTTAGTATTTCGCCACTTTGGGATCAAAATTAACAAGATCAAATGAAAAAATTGTGTTTAGAATCCTAAACGAAGGTCGCACATCCGTTTTGGGTCCAATCGGACATAAAAATCACGTTGGGAGCCTCACGGGTGGGTCGGACAGCCACCTGTCTGACCCACCAGTCAGACCCACCGGTCCTGACCGGTGGGTAGGTCGGCCCACCGGTCGGCCCATCGGTCTGGCCCGAGGGTCCTGCTAAGATCGGTGGGTAGGGTGGCCCACCGGTCGGCCCGCAGGTTGGGCCCGAGGGTCCTGCCCTCTCAGGCGGGTGCCCACAGGCGGGCCATTTGGTCCGCTCTTGGCGGGAAACAGCCATTTCTTCCCAAACTTCCCCCAACCTTTGGGGATTCAAATGGGGCTTTTCCAAACCCATTCTTCACACATTCAAGGTCTCATAAGATGGTTCTAACCTAGATCTAGGTTAGGTTTAAGGAATGGAAAGCCATCTTACCTTCTTTGCTCAAGAACTCCTTCAAAACCCCAAAATCACTTCAAATCAACAATGCTTCTCTAACCTTGTAAACACTTCTTCAAATCCTTCAAAATCAACATATAGATCATCTATTAAACCTTAGATTCATCATCTCAAGGGGGATTTACAAGAGCTCAAGAAAACCTACCCAAATCAAAGGTTTTACTTGGGTATGGTGAAAGTTTAAGGAACCCAGCCTTTGCTCACCTCTAAACATAGATCTAGTGTTGAAGATCACTCTTCCGGTGTCGGAATGGGAAGATCAAGCCTCGGCGCCGCTGAAATCCATCTCTTCTTCCTCTTCCTTCTCTTCTCTTCTTTCCTTTCTTTCTCTCTCCTCTTTACTCTTCTCACCAACGTCCGAGTGTCATAAATGAGAAAAGAAAAAGAAAAACATAAATGCTATATATACTTCTTAAATAACTAAGTAATCACATAGGTGGGTCACTCAGGTGGGTGGAGGCGCCTACCTGTGCGCCCACCTGAGGGTCATAACTTGGCCAACAAGTGGGTTTTGACAGAATTCGGCCCTCGGCACGAATCTCACTCTTGGAATAAGATGTAATATACGTATGCACTTTAAGATACGGCTACATACCTGCTTTATCCGTACATGGCCTTATGATAGGTGCATGTACACGGCTTGGGTACACCCGTCTCTTCTGGCACTGGCTCAGACTTGTCGGGCCAGCCGGTGTTTAAGGTCACCCTTGCCATCATGGTCCATAAGGAACCTGCCTTAGCTCTCTCCGGTTCGGGACCCGCATGGTTAAATCGGGTCAACCGTGAAATCAGACCGGGTTTAAGAAGTAGGGTATTACATTTACCCCCCCTTTCTGAAAATTTCGTCCTCGAAATTGGCGTACCTGATTGTTCAAAAAGATGAGGGTACTTGGCTTGGATTTCCTTCTCTTTCTCCCAAGATGCTTCTTCAAGTGAATGATTAGCCCATCGCACCTTTACGTAGGAAATGGAGCGGTTGCGAAGGGTCTTCACCTTCGGTCCAAAATTTCATGGTGCTCAGATAGGTCATGTCAGCTTCTAGGTATTCTGATTCCACAGGTAATACATGAGAGGGATCATGAACGTATCGCTTCAGCATGGATACATGAAATACATTATGAACATCCCCAAGCAAAGGTGGCAGAGCAAGCATGTAGGCTACTGAGCCAACCCGGGCTAAGATCTCAAATGGTCCGATGTATCTTGGGCTCAACTTCCCCTTTTTGTGAAACCTTTACAACCCTTTAGTAGGAGAGATCTTGAGAAATACCTTTTTTCCTGGCTGAAATTCAATGTCTTTTCTGTGGGTGTTTGCATAGCTCTTTTGACGAGACTGAGCGGCTTTAATCCGTTCTCGAATAACATCGACCTTGTCACAAGTCATCTGGATCATTTCAGGTCCTAACATTCGGCGTTCGCCTACCTCATCCCAATACAAAGGAGTTCTGCACTTCGTACCATATAATGCCTCATATGGAGCCATCCCAATTGTAGCTTGGTAACTGTTGTTATAGGCAAACTCCATAAGGGGTATATATTCTTCCCAACTACCACACATTTCCATTGTACACGCCCTGAGCATGTCTTCTAATATCTGTATGGTTCGCTCCGACTGACCATCGGTCTGTGGGTGGAAAGTAGTACTCAAATTCAATTGTGATCCCAAGGCACGCTGGAAGCTTTTCCAAAATCTGGAAGTGAACCTTGGGTCCCTATCTGATACAATGCTCACTGGCACTCCATACAAGCGCACTATGTTATCCGTGTAAAGTTGTGCTAATTTGGCCATAGAGAACTTGGTCTTGATGGGAATGAAATGAGCAGTCTTAGTAAGCCGATCAACGATCACCCATATCGGCCCATCCCCTTAGGTGTACATGGTAGTCCGTGACGGTTCATTGTAATCCTATCCCACTTCCATTCTGGTATTGGGAGTGGCTGAAGAGTACCATAAGGTCGATGCCTCTCAGCTTTTACTTTCTAGCATGTAAGACAAGTCGCTACATATAGAGCTATTGTGACTTTCATGCTTGGCCACCAGTAATTTTGTTTGAGGTCTTTGTACATCTTTGTACATCCCGGTGGAGTGAGTACTGAGCACGATTCTCGCACTATCTTGTCTTGTATATCCAAATCATCGTTACACAATCGCCTCAAACATCAATGCCTCATCACTGGCTAAAACAAAACTGGTCGCTCATTGTTCGGTCTTGAACCTTAACTCTAATCCGCTGCAATTCAGATCCAAAGGTTGTTTCATTATTACCTCTTGCCTAATAGTCGGATGCACCGAGATCCGTCAGGATACGCAACCATTTAAGGTTTTCGTTGACGCCCAATTCTAAGGTTGCTCCTTCATATAAGAGAGCTTCATCCATTAGCGTCGCCTCTTGTATAAGTGATGGGCTGACTGCTAAGTACGAGAGTGACACGGTCTGTGCCTTCCGACTCAACGCATCCGCCACTACATTAGCCTTGCCGGGATGATATTTAATGTCGCAGTCATAATCCTTCATGAGCTCAAGCCATCTCCTCTGCCTCATGTTTAAATCCTTCTGGGTGAAAAAGTACTTAAGGCTCTTATGATCGCTGTATATCTCACACTTCTCCCCATACAAATAATGTCGCCAAATCTTAAGGGTAAAAATGACTGCGGCTAGTTCCAAGTCATGAGTGGGGTAGTTCTTCTCATACTCCTTTAGTTGTCAGGATGCATACGCTATTACCTTACCGCGTTGTATGAGAACACAACCCAAACCAACTTTGGAAGCATCAGTGTAGACTGTCATTCCACATGTGCCTTCAGGGATGGTCAACACAGGGGTCGACACCAACCTCTTCTTCAATTCCTGGAAACTCTTCTCACATTCCTCTACCCAGTCGAATTTCACACCCTTTTTGGTTAATTTAGTCATTGGCGCTAAGATTCGAGCAAAATTTTCAATGAAGCGCCGGTAATATCCAGCCAAACCCAAGAAGCTTCTAATTTCAGTGACATTCTTAGGGCTTTCCCACTCTACTACTGCTTTCACCTTATCAGGATCCACTTCTATTCCGGCCTTAGACACTACGTGCCCCAAGAATCCAACTTGCTCAAGCCAAAATTCACATTTGTTGTATTTGGCAAACAATCATTGTTCTCTCAACCTTTGTAACACCATTCTCAAGTGTTGAGTGTGCTCCTCTTCTGTCTTGGAGTAGATCAAGATGTCATCAATAAAAATAATTACCCATTTATCGAGGACATCGTGAAATACTCGATTCATTAAATCCATGAAGGCTGCCGGTGCATTGGTTAACCCAAAAGATAACACTAGGAACTCGTAGTGACCATTCTAAGTCCTGAATGCTGTCTTGGGTATGTCGCCGCTCTTTATCTTGAGCTGATAATAGCCTGATCTAAGGTCTATCTTTGAAAATACCTTTGCACCTTGTAGTTGGTCAAACAAATCATCAATGCGTGGCAATGGATACCGGTTCTTAATGGTTAGCATATTCAATTCCCAGTAATCAATGCACATACGCAAGCTGCCATCTTTCTTCTCGACAAACAATACTGGGGCACCCCAAGGTGAAACACTTGGGCGAATAAACCCCTTTTCCAATAATTCCTGCAACTGCATCTGTAACTCCTTCAATTCAACTGGTGCCATCCTGTACAGAGCCTTAGATACTGGAGCTGCTCCAAGAGTCAAATCTATGGCAAACTCCAACTCTCTATCTGGTGGTAAGTGCATCAGATCATTTGGGAAGACGTCGGGAAACTCTTTAACCACCTTTACCTCTTCTAGAGGTGTAATCCTTGCATCAACATCAAGTACCGATGCTAAGTAGCCCTGATATCCACTCTCCAACAATTTTACCGCTTGAAGGGCGGAGACAAGGACCTTTCTCACCCGTTTCATTTTATCTGCTCGGTATACCAATTCTCTTCCTTCGTCATCTGTCACCCTAATCAGCTTTTTAGCACACATCACATTAACTCGATGAGCCAACAACCAATCCATGCCTAGTATAACATCAAAATTCTGCATATTGAACTTAATGAGTTGTGCATCAAAGTTCTTCCCACTAATTTCCACTGGGCACGGCCCATACACCTCCTTCAACTGAGTAACTTTACCAGTAGGCATACTAACAATCATTCCATGATCTAGGATCCTGGGTGGCATCCCAAGTTTCTCAGAAAATCTCTTAGATGTGAATGAATGTGTAGCTCCTGAATCGAATAAAACATAGGCTGGTATGCCTGATATAGGTAGGACACCTAGTGTAACAATGTATATAATTTCAGCAGGTCATCAATATTTAACATAAGGAAATTCTTAAATTTAAAATGTACCTGCTACCACTTCTGTGCTGGCCTCAGCTTCCTCGACTGATAGGGCATACATCCTTCCCTGCGGTTGGTTTCCCCTAGTTAAGGGAGGTCGAAATGCCGAGGGCTGACTGGAGGGCAAGGCTGGTCTGACCCGACAGTCTTTTGTATAATGCCCATATGAATGGCAGTTAAAGCAACGAATCTGAGATGTCGGAACCGAGGCGGGGCCCCTCTGCACTTGACCCGTTGAAGATGGAGGTCGGGGTGGCCTTGGAGCTGTAGGTACCGCACTAGTGTTTGGGCGGAAGGATGTAGAGCCCAAACCACCAGCCGGTCGAGGAGGGTAGCCAAATGGCCTATAAGGCTGCCTATAAGTAGGCCCAGAACTGTACGATCCACGGTATGCCTTGGAGGAGTTGCCTATATCCGAAAATGGATTTGTTCTCTTCCATAGTCCAGGTGTGAGGGATTGTTCTCCCTTCTGCTTATCCTCCATGGTCTTGGCCTTCTGCACAATCTGGCCATAGTCGGTCAAATCCAAGACCTCCAATACAGACCCAATGGATGCCTTTAGGCCCTTTAAAAATCTCGCAGCCTTCTCTCCAGCTATCCTCATATGCCTAGGGGCAAAATGGAACAAGCTCTCAAACTGCTGTTGGTACTCAAGGATAGTCTTACCTCTTTGAGTTAAGGCCATAAACTCAGTCTCCTTGCGGTCTCTAAAGCTGCATGGGTAATAATTGTCCAAGAACAACTCCTTGAGCTGTTCCCAGGTGGGTTCTGGATGGGCAGCCAACAATATGGGCTTAGAGGCTTGCCGCCAAGAGTTGGCCTCCTTCTTGAGCTACAACCCCGCACAAATGAGTTTCTGTGCATCTGTGCACTCAATCACCTCAAATATTTTCTCTAGCTCCTAGATCCACTGGTCCGGCTCCAGAGGATCACTCCCCACCTTAGAGAATATAGGTGGCAAGTTCCTCTTGAATGACTCCACTACCTTTGACGTATTATTCGTCGATGGGTAATTAGGAGCATAAGCCAGATAGTAAGAGTATGGAGGGGGCACCCCATACGGAGGAATACTAAATGGTGGAATTGGAGGTGTACCTCCCACTTGTGGCCCCATTCCAGACCCTACAGGCGGGTCCTGTGGAGTAAGTATCCGGGGAGGTTGACCTGATTGAGAAAGGTCCAATTGTTGCTGAATAGCAGTCATAAATGCTTGTTGTTGCTGAAGCATTTGTTGCTGGAAAGTCTGTTGTGACTGCTGAATTATGGTAGCAACATCCCCCAGAGTAATAACCGGTGGAGGGTCTGAAAGTGTAGTCATAGGTGGGTCCCCATGTGCCCCACCATGACCAAAGGTCTCTGGAGGTGGTGGAAGTGAGGTTTACCCCACAGAGCGGGACCTCCTGGGATTCGGTGGTTGACCGACCGAACGAGGACCACGTGGGGTACCTCGTGCATTGCTACCGGATCTAGTACGTACCATCGTATCCTTGTACCTGGAACATATCATACATCACATTAGTTAAACACCATAGAATTTATATCGGCACATAATTATATGCCAACACACAGAGTATTATAATGTATGATAGTTTGCAGCTAACCGCAACTTGATTCCTAAAATACAGGGTTAGTGCTTCAATAAGTAGGTCAAAGATCCCACTTGACAATAACATATTATTATAAGAATTATAACAATAATCATAATAATTATATTATTAATAATAATAATAATAATAAAAATCCCTTTTTTTCAAGTTTTCTCTCAATCGGCGGGTGACACCGACGGGCAGGTTGGCCCATCGGTCCAAATCTTCAATCTGGCGGCGACCGGTGGGTGGCGGTTGGCCTGCCCGCTGGTCCTACCCGAGCGGGATTTTCAAACATGGCCTTTTAAGCCCTGTTCTTCTTTATTTCGTTCATTTTCCTCTCTCTCTCTCTCTCTCTCCCCCTCCCAGGCGATTTTGGAGAGCTTTTTGACGCTTCCACTCGCGATCTCACTCAACGATCCGGCGCTTTTGGGAAGATTCAACTCCTCTATTCACAAGTAAGTTTCTTCCTCCTTTTCTTCTCAAAACTTGTACTTGGGGGGTAGAACTCATGTGTAGACTTTAATCTAGGTTCTTTTCCCATGTTTCCTTTCATAGAACAGTGTTTCCATGTGAATGTTGTGTTTCTCTTGTGGTTTATTTCTAGTTCTAGGATTTACTTCCCCATTTTTGAGAGAAAACGCCAACCGTGCCCTAGTTTTCTCAAATTTGGGGATTTCTTCAATTCTTGCTCTTTTTCTCCAATTAATGACTCAAATGCAATGCATTTTGTTTGATTTGTACTTGCCATGCTGTAGAGATCATAGAAAGTCCCTTATGTTTGAAATCCCATATCTTCCCATGACAATCCATCTTTTGTGTTGGTTTTTCTTTGATTTTCTTTACACCCTTTCGTATTTGTGGACCTCAATAGCACATTAGCATATGTTTTTGCATGTTCTTGATTGTAGAATAACGGCATTTCATCCATGAGCATGTAAGCTTCATGCTTCACTCTATTGTGAGTCTTTCCATTTTTTTGTTTTCTTCCTTAGATTGAACCTGCACAATGAGAATTGGGTTTTTTTTTTCTTTTCTATCATTCTCTACTTGCCATGCTTTACTTGCCCCTTTCTGTCACATTGCTATTTTGCCATAATCTCTGCTTGTCACGGCCGTGCATTTCATTCATAGACTTTTATCATTCCTCACTTGTCACATTCTATTTTTCCATGATTTCTGTTTTGTCACTTACCCTTCTTTCCTCTTTTTCTTGCCAGGATGTCATCTCGTAAAGGCAAGGAGCCCGCATCCTTTGGCACTCGACGTAAGACCACCGCTTCCAAGCGGAAGAGTGCGGGGACTAGTTCTCCAGCCCCCCGCACAGGGTGACCCGGACCTGCCCCCATCGATCATTCTGACTATGACGAGGATCTCTTCTGCTGTTCAGAGGTAGCAACCAACTGGCAGGCCTTCCTAAAGAGGTCTGTAATGATGGAGAAGACTGTGGTAGTTGACGACTTCCACAAGATTCAGCTTTAGGAGAGGTTCACAGCACTCGGCTGGCAGTCTATCCTCCACATAGACCGTCCGTGCTACGAGCAGTTGGTCTATAGATTCTACTACAACCTGGAGGTCTCCTACCAGTACGGGGAGTATGCTATAATCAGCATGGTGAAGGGGGTGGACATTCAGCTGACCGTGGACACCCTGGCCAGCATTTTGGGTATCTCCTCAGCTGGGCACCATTACTACAGTCCTCCTAGGAGTAAGCCCCTGGGTCCGTTCATGAGTTTGGAGACACCGGACTACATCTACGAGACCATCTGTGGCAGCAGTGCACGTCCGGAGTCCGAGACATCCTTTTTCCCGGAGGTTCGTGTATTTGCCCGATTGGTCCAGTTCAACTTGCTCCCCAGAGGAGGTCACCGGAACCAGGTGGGCTTCATGGCAGCCTTTTTAGCCTTCTGCATCTATAAGGCTTTAGAGGGAGGTGACGAGCACTTGTGCTTACCCTACGTCATCCTCAAGACCATGGAGCACCACACTTCTCACCCCGAGGATGGAGGATTCCCATATGGCAGGATCCTCACTAGGATCTTTGAGTTCTTCGGAGTGGACCTGAGTGGTGAGGAGGGGAAAACTCCAGCGGACAAGTTCGACAGGGGAAATCTCTTGAGGATAGGTCTCCACTCCCTTATGGAGGTACCTCAGAGAGCAGGAGCTCAGAGAGGTAGGGATAGGAGGGCTGCCCCTATGGAGGATTTTCCCATGGAGGAGGAGTCTAGCGAGGAGGATGAGGACTATATTCCTCAAGATGAGGAGGATGATTTGGTGGATGAGGACATCCTTGAGGAGGTGCCTCAGGAGTCGAGACGTACTGATCCTGGCTTCACCAGAGCTGCAGGTCCACAGCATAGGGCCCCACCACCTGAGAGTGGTGCATATGATTTTGAGGGCATGATGTCCACTATGAGGGCTTTGAAGGATGGCCAAGATCAGCTGCTAAGAAGGCTGGAAGAGAGTGCTTCTAGAGAGGAACGCATCCTGGAGAGGCAGGCTACCTTGGAGAATTCCTTCCTCAGACTGGGCCAGGACTTGGATACCACGGCCAATACCATCTCAGTAGATTTTGGCCAACTTCGGAGGGATGTACAACTGGTGAACTCGAGGTTCGACCACTACGACCGTCAACTCAACGTCAACTCTAGACCTCAGGTGAACGGGGTAGTAGTGTTGGAGGATGACGACGATGATGATCAGTGAGGACTTAGTTCGTCCACACCAACTTCTCACCTGTTCCATGATGTCCATCCTATTGTATTTTTCTTTCTTTTCTCATTCTTGTACTTTCGCTGTAACTGGACTTATTTGTGGGATAATGTATTTTGACAGTGGTCTGTGGTGGATTTCTATATTTGAATACTTGTGTAGTTTAGTTGTCATGTCTTTTGTTAATTTGATCATTGATATCTATATATATATGTGGATATGTTGTTTATCGGGTGTTTGTGTGAAATTTTTGGAAATCTCATTTTACGTCGTTATGCTGCCGAAATTTCATCAAACTTGTACTCGATGGGTTATGACACCAAATAATTCACCTTTTATTCTCTCTCACGCATGCCATGAATGCAATATCTAAATGCAACCATTTTTATTCCTTTCTTTCTTCGGCTTTTAACTCTTTAAGGTTTTTACATTAACCCAATCACATTTCCTATTATAGATTCTATGGGGTCTAATGATATGCTGTGAGTGGACTAGAGCATCAAGCTCTGATACCACCGTGGCCACACCCTGTTCACACAGAACAAGGTTAACACCGGTTAACCCAAACCTGTCAGGATCATCTGATACAGTATTCCACCAAAGCATACACACAACTAAGAAAGAGCTCATCAATTCAGCGGAAGACTTGGTTTACCTGTGAATATTCCTATAATACTTGATACCCGAATTGTAATACAATAGTTACGTACATGTGGGCCCGAAGGCATGATATTTACACAATAAGAGTACAATTCACATATCAAGTACACAAAAAGAATCATCAAAAATTAGAGTGCACAGCTCGGCTCGGTATCAAAGGTTAGAGCTCAGCTCGGTATCAAAGGTTGAGCCCAGCTCGGCATCAAAGGTAGAGGTCAGCTCGGCATCAAAGGTAGAGGTCAGCTCGGCATCAAAAATGGAGCTCAACTCGGTTTCAGAACTGCGGTCCCGCAGCATAGCCCCCGCACGAGCAATCAGTGCCGTGCTCTAACTCCTCAGGGGCCCACCAATCCTCTTGGGAACTCAACTGTGGGACCTGACCCGTGCTCTTCAGATGGATGACTTGCAAAATCATCTAAAAAAGGTGCACACGTGGGATGAGCTCACTAGCTCAGTAAGTGGAAAGATGGACCACACAGCAGTCCACACAACAAATCACAACCATATGCACTACATGTTATGCATTACATTTTTAATCACATCCACCTAAGTAACATTACTAAGTCTTCGGTTTAGTGTTACTACAACCACAGTGCGCATATACTCTGTGTACGAGCCGCGAACTCCATCCCGCGATACGCCCATAGGGCTATCAGAGAAGGCCCACCGTGAGTACTCGAAAAAATAAAACATGCCGACCATCGGCTCTCAACATAAAGTAAATGACTAAAAATTAAAGGTGCTGACTCCAGTAATTTAAAAGCAGTATGATTGGCCCTCTTGAATATACCACCGGGATTGTTGACTGTCCTGATGACCTGCCGGGTGTAATGTCTAACCGCCATAGTGACCCAACAACCGCGACCACTGCTTCCCCCCAAATGGTAACCCAACATCATAACCCCTGTTGGGAAGGTTCGTAGCACGAGAAGATGATAATCCTAAACCGCATGCTCCTATATGACAATAGTACGATTGCATAGTGCCACCACGTCCCATACCACAGGCCACCAATGCACTCGTTTCCAAGCTGACTACGGCATCTAGTCTATTAATGCATCATGCATAATGATGTCAACATTCATCACATAAGCATATCATCACTTGGCATTTAGAAAAAAACACAACACCCATGCATAACAATGTGAGGATGACTAATCTACATAGCATTTTCATGATGACATGGCTAGACTAGGTATGATTAAATGAATGCCAAACAATGCCTTGAAACAAGGTCAAACGTCCTCTCCCCACTTACACAGGTGTACAAGGACTCACGCTTTGCGGTGAGATCCGTGGGAAGCGTAAGATTTGGTGAACCTATCATGAGTGAGCTGGGTTAGTATTTCACCACTTTGGGATCAAAATTAACAAGATCAAATGACAAAATTGTGTTTAGAATCCTAAACGAAGGTCGACGTCCGTTTTGGGTCCAATCGGACGAAAATCACGTTAGGAGCCTCACGGTGGGTCGGACACCACCGTCTGACCCATCAGCCACCATCTGACCGGTGGGTAGTGACCGTCCCCGACAGCGGTAGGTTGGCCCACCGTCACTCATCGATCTACCAGTCGGTTGGGCCCCAGGGTCTGCTAAGATGACGGGTATAGGGGGCTCACCGTCGGCCCGTCGGTTGGGCCGAGAGTCCCCCTCAAGGGTGCCCATAGGCAGCCAAATGGCCCACCGATCGGCCCACCCGGTCTTGGCAGAAACAGCCATTTCTTCCCAAACTTCCCCCAACCTTTGGGGATTCAAATGGGGCTTTTCCAAACCCATTCTTCACACATTCAAGGTCTCATAAGATGGTTCTAACCTAGATCTAGGTTAGGTTTAAGGAATGGAAAGCCATCTTACCTTCTTTGCTCAAGAACTCCTTCAAAACCCCAAAATCACTTCAAATCAACAATGCTTCTCCAACCTTGTAAACACTTCTTCAAATCCTTCAAAATCAACACATAGATCATCTATTAAACCTTAGATTCATCATCTCAAGGGATTTACAAGATCTCAAGAAACCCTACCCAAATCAAGGGTTTTACTTGGGTATGGTGAAAGTTTAAGAAACCCACCTTTGCTCACCTCTAAACGTAGATGCCATCTTACCTTCTTTGCTCAAGAACTCCTTTAAAACCCCAAAATCACTTCAAATCAACAATACTTCTCAACCTTGTAAACACTTCTTCAAATCCTTCAAAATCAACACATAGATCATCTATTAAACCTTAGATTCATCATCTCAAGGGGATTTACAAGATCTCAAGAAACCCTACCCAAATCAAGGGTTTTACTTGGGTATGGTGAAAGTTTAAGAAACCCAGCCTTTGCTCACCTCTAAACGTAGATGCCATCTTACCTTCTTTGCTCAAGAACTCCTTTAAAACCCCAAAATCACTTCAAATCAACAATGCTTCTCCAACCTTGTAAACACTTCTTCAAATCCTTCAAAATCAACACATAGATCATCTATTAAACCTTAGATTCATCATCTCAAGGGGATTTACAAGATCTCAAGAAACCCTACCCAAATCAAGGGTTTTACTTGGGTATGGTGAAAGTTTAAGAAACCCACCTTTGCTCACCTCTAAACGTAGATGCCATCTTACCTTCTTTGCTCAAGAACTCCTTTAAAACCCCAAAATCACTTCAAATCAACAATGCTTCTCCAACCTTGTAAACACTTCTTCAAATCCTTCAAAATCAACACATAGATCATCTATTAAACCTTAGATTCATCATCTCAAGGGGGATTTACAAGATCTCAAGAAACCCTACCCAAATCAAGGGTTTTACTTGGGTATGGTGAAAGTTTAAGAAACCCACCTTTGCTCACCTCTAAACGTAGATGCCATCTTACCTTCTTTACTCAAGAACTCCTTTAAAACCCCAAAATCACTTCAAATCAACAATGCTTCTCCAACCTTGTAAACACTTCTTCAATTCCTTCAAAATCAACACATAGATCATCTATTAAACCTTAGATTCATCATCTCAAGGGGATTTACAAGATCTCAAGAAACCCTACCCAAATCAAGGGTTTTACTTGGGTATGGTGAAAGTTTAAGAAACCCAGCCTTTGCTCACCTCTAAACGTAGATCTAGTATTGAGATCACTCTTCAAGGCGGAATGGGAAGATCAAGCCTCGGTACCGCTGAAATCCATCTCTTCTTCTTCTTCCTTCTCTTTCTTCTTTTCCTTTCTTTTCTCTCCTCTTTACTCTTCTCACCAACGTCCAAGTGTCATAAATGAGAAAAGAAAAAGAAAAACATAAATGCTATATATACTTCTTAAATAACTAAGTAATCACATGGGTGGGTCACTCAAGTGGGTGGAGACGCCCACCTGTGCGCCCACCTGAGGGCCACAACTTGGCCAACAAGTGGGATTTTGACAGAATTCGGCCCTCGGCAAGAATCTCACTCTTGGCATAAGATGTAATATACGTATACACTTTAAGATACAGCTACATTCCTGCTTTATCCGTACATAGCCTTATGATAGATGCATGTGCACGGCTTGGGTACACTCGTCTCTTCTGGCACTGGCTCAGACTTGTCGGGTCAGCCGGTGTTTAAGGTCACCCTTGCCATCATGGTCCTTAAGGAACCCGCCTTAGCTCTCTCTGGTTTGGGTTCTGCATGGTTAAATCGGGTCAACTGTGAAATCAGACCGGGTTTAAGAACTAGGGTATTACAGGTAATGCCCAAACCGTGTGATGCCAAAAAATTTAAATTTCTAGCCGTGGTCCAACCTTGGGATTCTCGGGGTGATTGTCCTTTCACGGTGCTCATCCGGGATCAACAACGGTGCTCGATTGTGATCCTTAGGACTCTCAAAAAGTTGGTGCGGATAATCCATATTGGTAGTCGTGCAAGACTATGAACCTTGGGATTCTCTAGGATGATCATCCTTGCCATGTTTCTCAGGTATCAACAACGGTGCTAGGTTGTGATCCTAAGGATTCTCAAAAAGGGTTTGGGGTGGATAGTCCTCGCAGTGGTGCTCACTGGGATCGATAGCTGTTCTCAACTATGATCCTAAGGATTCTGATAAATTAGTGCGGATAGTCCACCTTGGCATGTGCACAACTATGAACCTTGGATTCTCTGGGGGTGATCATCCTTGCATAAGGGGGCTCAAGGGATCAACAACGGTGCTCGATTGTGATCCTAAGGACTCTCAAAAGGTTGGTGCGATGGATAGTCCGTATTGGCGTCATGCAAGATTATGAACCTTGGGATTCTGCAGGATGATCATCCCGCAGAGGTGCTCAGCTAGAATCAACAACGGTGCTCGGTTATGATCCCGAGGATTCTCACAAAATTAGTGCCAATGATGTGTTTGGTTGTGCACCTACATTGGAATTAGCAAAGGAAAACTTAGAAGATTCTGGATCTCAAATACCTGAATAAGGACATGAAGCTTAGCAAAGTTAGCAACAAACAAGCTGCATTAAATTTAAGAGATCGCAATGGTGTTCGAGATGCCATCACATGTCGAATCCACGAGAGGTCTAGATCCGAAAGCCAAGGGGCTTGGAAAGAGCACCATCATACGAAGGTTAGTGGTTAGTAAAACACACAAAGCCCATATGTTCATGAAGGAGAATGTTGCTAGTAGATTGATCATCATAAATGACAAAGTCTTTTTTATTGAAAGGAAAAAATGGCACCACGGCTATTACAAGTTTTGAAAGCGAAAGGTGGGGAACGACTCCCCGAACGCCACCTGCACAAAAGATCTTCAATTTAACAACCTTAACCTAAGCGAGCCAAACGGTTCCATGAGGTCGCAATGGAATTCACCAAACCTTCATTAAAGCCTCCGTGATAGGCACATACCCACATCCCTAGGGCACCCCGAGGTAAACCGAATTGACGCTGAAGCGAGCCCGGGATGTAGAAGGAGGTATGGGATATACCTAACAACTTGACACAACAGCAAGTGTGTAAAACAGGTTCAACCACCACCAATGGACTTCCCATCGGATGCTTCGCTCTGGGGGGCTCCTCCCCAGCCAATTTGTTGCATCGTGGTAGTTAAAGGTCTGAATTTGCTTAAAAAAACTGAAATGGTTCCAAATGAGCTATAACCAAAGGTTGGACCAATTGAAGGGCCCCCCCAAA
>JAJSZK010000283.1:0-15584 GCA_022985045.1 Macadamia tetraphylla | reverse complement strand
TCGGACAACCCCTAAGCCTAGGAATGCCTCTTTCCGTTTCCATCATTTTTGGATGGATGAAGGATCTTTTGAGGAGCTCGTGAGGGAGGTGTGGCTTAGGGAAGTAAGGGGTGGCCCAATAGGAAGGCTTGTCCAGAAATTAAAGGCTCTGAAGGGTGCGCTTAAGAGGTGGGCGAGACAGACTTTTCCAAATGCTGATTTGGCCCTAAAGGAAGCAACTGATGAGGTTGTGGAGGTGCAGCGGTCCATTGACCAGGTTGGTATGACGGATGAATTATTTTCTAAAGAAGCAAAGGCTAAAACAAAGCTCTTGAAAGCTGTGGAATTACATGAGAAACTTTGGGCAGAGAAAGCTCACTGTAAGTGGGTCAAATTAGGTGACAGAAATTCAAAGTTTTTTTATTTATCAGTGAAGGTACGACGTGCCAAAAACTGTATTCGATTGCTAAAGAAACAAGATGGATCGGTGGTTTCAGAGCAGGGGCAGTTGGCGGAATATATCTCGAAGTATTTTCTAGACTTCCACAAGGCCAATCAATGTGAAACTTATTCAGAACTGCTTCAGATCATCCCCCAGGAGGTGAATAGAGAAGACACATTGGCTTTAGAAGTTATCCCTGAGATGGACGAAATAAAGAGGGTGGTTTGGAGTCTTGATCCAGAGAGCTCACCGGGCCCTGACGGTTTCCCTGGAGCCTTCTTCAAGAAGTGTTGGGAAATTGTTGGCATTGATTTTTGTGAGGCTGTGCGTGCCTTTTTCAGAGGTGGTAAGCTACCCAATGGGGTGAACAATATTTTGGTGGCTTTAATCCCGAAGGTGGAAGGGACAGCATCTTTGGATAAGTTTCGCCCCATCTGTATGGAAAACTTCTTTTGTAAGGTGTTGTCAAAAATAATGGCTGAGCGGCTTTCTTGTCTCCTCCCTCGTTTGGTGTTATATGAACAAGGGACATTCCAAATGGGTAAGATAATTTCAGCAAACATTGGCTTGGCATCAGAGCTGACAAACTTGTTACACACCTCTGTTAGGGGCGGTGGTATGGGGATCAAGGTGGATGTGCAAAAGGCCTACCATACGCTGTCATGGAACTTCCTCTTTGCGGTGTTGAAGAGGCTTGGCTTCTCAGATGTATGGTTGAGCCAGATTCATGAGATTTTCATTTCATCAAGAATTTTTATTTTGTTTAATGGTGGTCTAGTTGGCTTCTTCAGTGTGGAGCGGGGTTTGAGGCAAGGAGATCCAATTTCCCCCTATGCTATTCATCCTAGCAGAGGAAGTTCTATGTAGGGGTTTGAATGGTTTATTGAAGGAGGGGAAAATAAAGGCACTCCCTAAGTCGAGAGGGTCTGTGGTTCCTAGTCACCTGCTCTTTGCTGATGATATTTTTATATTCATAAACGCCGCTGCCAAACATGTTAAATGTCTGCGTGACTTCCTCCACAAATATCAACTTTACTTAGGTTAAAAATTCATTCTGGACAAGAGCAAAATTTTCTTCGATAAAGTTGCTCCCCACAGGAAGAGGTTTATCGCAGACTTGATTGGAATCCCAATTTGTGTGCTGCCTATAAAGTATCTTGGGGTGAAAATTTTCAAAGGAGCTGTCAAAAAAGATAGGCTTCTCCCCTTGATGGACAAGATCAAGGCTCGTTTGCAAGGATGGAAGGGCAAACTGCTGTCCATGGCAGGTAGGGCTGAACTGATTCGGTCTGTCATCTCAGGTATGCCTATCCATAACTTTTCGGTTTATTGGTGGCCCGAGTCAGTGATAAAAGTAGTGGAGCGATGGATCCGAAACTTCTTATGGTCAGGGGAGATTGACAAACTGAAGAAAATATCGGTTAAGTGGGAGCATGTGTGTTGACCCAAGGTAAGGGGTAGGAATCGAAGACTGTGGAGGTGAATTAGCGGGATTAGTAAACTTGTGTGGTAGGTGAAACATGACGAGACAGCTTTTAGCAAGTTCTTGAGAGCAAGGTTCATGGACGAAGGTGGTGATCTCAAGAAGAGGTATAAGTCATCCTCGGTTCTAAAAGGCATCTCAAAGATGTGGAAGTTTGTCTCTTCTTCTGAGCGTTAGATGGTGGGGAATGGTGAGGACATTCTTTTTTGGCATAATAGATGGTTGGGCCCTTTGTCAATTGCAGAGCGATCTCCCCTCCCTCCCTCTCATTTCCATAACAACTCCTGTAAAGTAGCTGAATTTATTGTGGATGGCCAGTGGTCTCTTCCTCGAGCCTCTTCGGAGTTCTTAAAAGGTATTGTCAGGGAGATCAAAAATATCTCATTACCGTTCGAGCAGAAAGATAAATGTTGTTGGTCTCGCTCTTCGTTAGGTAATTTCACCACCAAATCGGCTTTGGAGGCTCTAAGGAAAAGAAAACCAAAGGAGAGTTCGGCGAAGGTTGTGTGGGGGGCTGAGCTACTACCTCGTCAATCGGTGTTTGGTTGGAAGCTTATGCATGGTAAACTACCCTGTGATGACAAGGTGAAAAGGAAAGGGGTCCCCCTTGCCTCCAAATGTGAGATTTGCAACAAGGCGGAGGAGTCGCTGCCCCATCTTTTCTTGGAGTGTGAGGGTGCTGTCTTTGTATGGAGTTCCTTCGCCGAGGTTTTTGGGCTTCGTTGGCAAACGCAGTGGGCAAATTTGTCAAAGCTAGTGCAGTGGTGGTCTCAAAACTCTAGTGCTATAGGTCTGGCTCAGATGTGGATGGCGGTTTTGATTCTAATCCCATATTTCATATGGATGGAGAGGAACTCAAGGTGATTCAGGGGGGTAAGCCGTTACTTTACTCAAATCGTCAAAGGCATCATGGATGAGGTATAAAGGCGTGGTCCAGGAAAGCGAGATAGAATAAAAATACGCCTGGACCTACAACGGTGCTCCAGGCTGAATATCACAACCCCAAAAAGGTGTGTTAAGGGAGTGCGGGAGATATTTTGGCTGCCTCCAGATGAAGGATGGTGGAAATTAAATTGTGATGGTTCATCTCTAGGCAACCAAGGAAGAGCAGGGGTAGGTGGAATTATAAGGGACAGTACTGCACAGATGGTCTTGTACTACAGCTCTTTCTTAGGAAATGCATCTAGCTTCCAAACTAAATTTTATGCTTTGATTGAAGGTATCGAAAGAGCGAGAGAGATGAATTGTAAGTCTTTGTGGATCAAATGCATTTGGTATCGTGGTTATGATGGTGCAAAGGGCGTGCCGGGTTTGTGTGGCGAGGTGGGCCTCTTCTTTTTCTCAAGAGTATCTCTGAAAATTACTCATTGCTATGGAAGCTAATCCATAGCAGATTTTCTAGCAAATCGGCTGCCAAGAAGGAGGAATCTTCTTTTTGATGTGGCTTCGGAGATATTACAGATTTTGGATGATGCGATGGGAAGGTCACGTTATAGATTCTACTAAGGTGTCTCTATTTTCTTGATGCCTGGTCCTCCTCCCTGCATATGGCAATACCGAAGGTGGGGAAGAGTTTTCTGGGACTTCATTGGTAGTTTCTATTTTCTTATTTTTTTTTCCCGGTATTTCGGGTTCATTGTACAATATTTTCCCTCTCTTCTTAATATACATGACCTTTTAGCCAAAAAAAAAAATGGGTAACATTCATGTGTTTTTGCTATCATGAATAAATGTTATGAACTGCCATATTTAGTATATTATCATTATTGGAAATTATCATATTTAGATTTTTTTTTATTTATGATAATAGCAAAAATTGGCATACTAAAAATATACTCACTTTGACAACTGTTAAATTATGGTGTTGCTATATTGACTATTAAGGTTTACAATGGGTTGCTCTTGTGGACTTTAGGCTAAAATATTTCGGTTACATATTGAAATAGTTTATCTTATTATTTGCACCCAAATCTAAACCCATGGGCATTTCGTAGCAATCCAAGTCTTTCATAATTTTGATGATTACACTTCCACTTACTGGGCTAGTTGTTGAGATTGTGAAATCGCTATTGACTATTCAGGATGGGTTGCAGTTAAGGAGACCATATGGTGAACGATGTGCTCTTACCACCACAGGTGAGTCTTCGTTTGGTCGGTTTCGCTTGATAGTGTGAGGGTGACATTTTGGGCTTCACAACTTTGGAGGTTCTTGTTTTGCCACCACAGGTGACGAAATCTTCAGAGTGATGTTGTATCGAGCGTCTCACCTTGCATGTGAAAGATTTCACTACGTGTTAGACGGTCTTGCCACCATAGGTGTGACTCCAATGACGTCAGATCTTTCCCTAGTTGTGTTTTCCTACAGCTATTGAAAATAATACTGGGATAAATCCAATTAATAGCTCAATTAATCAGGTTTAATTACATTGTTGGGATGTTAATATGCCTTCTGTTCTTGCATATATTGTATATTTTGGTAAATATGTATGATTATATTTGCCAGCTTTGACTTTCCTTTTTTTTTTTTTTTTAAATAATTCCGTTTTTTTAGGAATGGAACTAATCCTTTAATATTTCTCTGGCTACTATGATAATGGATTTTAATCTTAGAATTGATGTGCCTCCTAAGCCAGTGATTGTTAATTTTGTTTAAACAAAGGTTCTTTCTGAAGAGGGGAGGAGTCAGATAGTTTTTATCTAAAGATCAGTGGGATAAGTTCATGAGTCATAAATTTTTGTAGAACTTCATTACTACAGATAAAATAATTGTTCATCCACAAACTAAGGGCTTGATTCCAAAAAATTTCAAGAACCTGTCACTAATATGGGACTTATTACTTATTTTGATGTATTTTATTAGGGGGAGCTTTGCTCATATATTCAGTTGCATCTGACTATAATTTTAATTTGTATTTGTGATGCATTATTATTGTTCTCAAGAATATACATGCATCTTTATTATGGTCATTTGTTTATGTGTATACACTTGTTTATTTACCTCTTACATAAATGTGAGGTTGTATATGTGGTGTATTTACCTCATTCAGTATTTGAGGTTCTAGTCAATACACACACATTCAGTCACTAGTAAAGCCTTGATTGATTGAAGTATAGTGCTAGTGTTTTGGGACATCTGGACCTAGTCCTAATGAGCTTCTTTGATCGAAGCTTGAGCATTTGGGAGACACTTTTAGTTAATGAGACCTTCGGTATCTGTCTCATAGGGCTCATTTGGTTTTCGAGCCTGGACCAATTTGGAAATAGGTATGATGATCACTATTGTATGTTATTTCCATGCCACACTTTCATATTGTTTAGCCCAAGTCGGTGAGGTTATGAGCACTTTGACTTGTGTGATCCCATGTCGCTTTAGATGTGATGATCAATACGGTTGGGTGTTTGTAGTTCTCATTCGGACCAAGGCATTTGGTTTAAGGTGCACTCCATTTAACACTATTTTATTTGTGGCCACATTCAGTTTATCTAAACCAGAGAGTGAACCCCTTCCCCATAGGCACCATCTTCACCTTTCCTATGGGAACTATGCCCATGTCCTAGTTGAGATGGAGGTGGGAGTTCCAAGGCTTAAAGAAATCCAAGTTGAAAGTCGGCAACCTGGAACTGAAACTCTATTCTGGCTTAAGTAGCAGGTCCTCTATGAGGACTCTCTGGGACAATGTGGATTCTGCAAAAAACTAGGGCACCAGGTGAATGCATGTCAAGAGAAGAAGGCTCAGGATGATAAGCAGAATGCTAGGGATAAGGCGGGGATTCCAGGAGCGGTGTACGAAGAAGATCGAGTCAACTCTGGTAGGGGTGACTCAATGGGTTGCAATGATACAAATATAGAAAGAATCGACCATGATTCTGTTTCAAATAATTCAAATTCAAAACAGCCTTTTCTGAACGCTGAAGGGGGAGGGAATGAGGCAGTGCCTTCCATTATTAGCCCAATTCAGTTACCATCGATGGAGAGGGGGGAAATTCTAATTGATTTGATTGCCTCAAATCCGATTTCCAATAAATCTATATTGGGTAAGAATGGATTAGTGCTGGATGGGGAAGAGTTTATTAAGGAAATATCCTTGAAGGAGTTGGTGCAGGATGGAGAGGAATCCAACATGGATTCTTCAGATGATAGGTGGATTCATTTGAGAAGGATGTTGACCAGTCAAGTTCAGATTCAAGTTCTGATTCGATTTTGGAATCAAACCAATTAGAGTTGGGCGAGGGAGAAGAACTAAACCGGTCTGGGCTCATATCAAACTCTGAGCCAATAGAAATGCAACCTCGTGGAGAGCGTGTGGTGATGGCCTTTCTCGAGGGTGTGGGTCCCCGAGCCCAAAAAGGGAAAGGGAACCCAAGGAAGCATCTGTGGTGGCTTCGGTCGGGTGGTCAACATAGGCAAGGGGGAGTAGGTGGCATCCACGATAGCTCCATTGAATAGAAGGGAGGTGCTGGATGGGGGTTCGGAAAGGGACAAAGTGGGTGAGGGGGAAAAAAAGGGGAAGACCAAGAAGGTGGTGGTCGCCCGCAAGGTCCGAAAAGCAAAAGGAAAAACGAGTTCTATGCAATATTTTTTTGGAATATCAAGGGTGTAAGAAAGGCAGGGTTCTAAAAATACAAAAAATTTTGCGTGACAACTCTCCTGATGTGGTTTGCATAGCGGAACCCATGGTGGACCCCAAATCTTTCCCCGCGGCTCTCTTTAATTGTCTAGGCTTTATGGCTGAGCTTATCCACAACTCTCATAGAGGCAAGGTTCCAAACCTTTGGATTATTTGGAAAAAGGTGCTAAGACGTTCGGTTTTCGTTTAAGCCTCTGAGCAGCTGATCTCAGTTTATCTGGAATGGAAAGGGCAACAGGTTTTGATTTCTTTAATTCACGCCTCCTGCTTTAGGGCTGAACGTAGAAACCTTTGGGTGGACTTGTTGGCCTCGCCCTCTCATGAGAAGAGAGGTCTAGGTAGATTTAATATGGGTGCTGCGGTTGAGTTTCAGGCAATGGTGGATGCGTGCAAGTTGATCAATACTCCTTCTCAGGGATCAAAATTCACCTGGACGAACAATAGAGGTAGAGGCCACGTTGCGACAGTCCTAAATAGAAGTTTTCTCAATTCTAAATGGCTGGATGTCTTTGGGAACTGTAGTCAACAGGTACTTCATCGGTCAATATCTGATCATGCCCCTATTTTACTCTCTTCAGCGGTTACCCCAAAGCCTAAGAACACCCCTTTTCGGTTTCATCATTTTTGGATGGAGGAGGGGTCTTTTGAGGATCTTGTGAGGGAAGTGTGGACCAGGGAGGTCAGGGATGGTCCAATTGGAAGGCTCGCTCAAAAATTAAAGGCAGTGAAGGGCACTCTCAAGGGGTGGGCGAGACAATTTTTTCCAAATATTGACACAGCTCTGAAGGAAGCTATAGATGAGGTGGTGGAGGTGCAGAGTATCATCGATTAGATTGGGATGACAGATGAACTTTTTTCTAAGGAAGCAGAGGCCAAAACGAAGCTATTGAAAGCAGTGGATCTTCATGAAAAGCTTTGGGCAGAGAAGGCTCGCTGTAAATGGGCAAATCTAGGAGACCGAAACTCAAAATTTTTCCATTTATCAATGAAAGTGTGGCATGCTAAAAACTATATTCGCTCATTGAAGAAACATTATGGATCGGTGGTTTCGGAGCAGGGGCAATTGGCAGAATATGTCTCGAGATTTTTTGAAGATTTCCATAAAGTGGATCAGTGTGAAAATCACAGGGAGTTGCTACAAGTCATCCCCAAGGAGGTGAATAGAGAAGATTCCTTAGCTCTAGAAGCTCTCCCAGAGATGGAGGAAATAAAGAGGGTAGTGTGGGGGTTTGATCCAGAGAGTGCCCCTAGTCCTGATGGGTTTCCTCGGGGTTTCTTCAAGAAGTGTTGGGAGATTGTTGGCGTGGATTTTTGTAAGGTGGTGCATGCATTTTTTAGAGGTGGTAAGCTTCCCAATGGGGTGAATAATAGCTTTGTGTGTTTAATTCTGAAGGTGTAAGGGGCAACGTCTTTGGAGAAATTTCACCCCATATGTATGGCGAATTTTTTATGTATGGTCCTATCAAAGATTATGGCTAAAAGGTTGTCCAGTCTCCTTCCTCGCTTGGTGTCAAATGAACAAGGTGCATTCCAAAAGGGCAAGATTATTTCAGCTAACATTGTCCTGGCCTCGGAGCTAGCTAATCTGCTTCACACATCAGTAAGGGGCGTTGGTATGGGGATAAAGGTGGATGTCCAAAAAGCATATGACACTTTGTAATGGATTTCCTCTTTGCGGTGTTGAAGAAATTTGGTTTCTCGGACGTGTGGTTGGGCTGGATTTATGAGATTTTGGTGTCTTCTAGAATTGGGCCTCTAGGTTTCTTCGGTGTAGAGAGGGGTTTGAGGCAAGGGGATCCGATCTCACCTATGCTATTCATTCTAGCAGAGGAGGTGTTGTGTAGGGGCTTGAATGGTTTACTGAAGGAGGGTAAAATAAAAGCTCTCCCTGGGCCAAGAGTGGCAAAAGTTCCTACCCATCTTCTCTTCGCTGACGACATCTTTATATTCATGAACGCCGCTACCAAACATGTCAAATGCTTGCGTGAGTTCCTTCATAAATACCAATTTTTTTCAAGTCAAAAATTCAACTTGGAAAAGAGTAAAATTTTCTTTGGCAAAGTGGCTCCCACGGAAGAGGTTTTTTTGGATTTGTTTGGGAAATTTCCCAATTTTACGCGCCAACAAAGTACCTCGGGGTAGAGATTTTTAAAGGTGCTGTCAAGAAGGACAGATTACTCCCTATGATGGATAAGATCAAAGCGCGCCTTTAGGGATGGAAGGGAAAACTGCTGTCCATGGCAGGTCATGCAGAATTGATTCGATCAGTGATTGCAGGTATGCCTATCCATAACTTCTCCATTTATTGGTGGCCTGAAACGGTGATTAAAATTGTGGAGCGATGGATAAGGAACTTCCTATGGTCAGGGGAGATTGACACTGTCAAGAAAATATCGGTGAAATGGGAAGAGGTTTTAAACCAAAGGTAAGGGGGGCCTAGGAATCAAGACAAAGGGGAGGTCAATAAAGGGCTTAGTAAGCTTGTCTGGCAAATGAAACACGACGAGACAGCATTTAGCAATTTTTTGAGAGCGAGGTTCATTGACGAATGAGGAGGTCTCAAGAAGATTTATAAATCATCTTCGATACTAAAAGGTATCTCCAAGATGTGGAATCTTGTCTCCGCATCAGAACGATGGATGGTGGGGAATGGGAAGGATATTCTTTTTTGGCATGACAGATGTTGGGTCCTAATTCAATTGGAGCACTCTTCCTTCCTATGTCTTTTTTTCGAGGAACACATGCAAAGTCGCATATTTTATATTGGATGCTCAATGGTGTCTTCCACGAGCCTCCTTAGATTTCTTGAAAGATATTCTCAGAGACATAAATAAAATCTCCTTACCATTGGATCAAAAGGATAGATGTTGCTGGACCGATCTCCTCTTGGTAACTTCACCACCAAATTGGCTTCGGATCGGAAAAGAAGTCCTAAGGTGAGCTGGGAAAAGGGTGTGGGGGGCATGGTTTATTGCCTGCCACCGGTGTTTGGCTAGAGATTAATGGGTAAGCTTCCTTGTGATGACAAAGTGAAACGAAAAGGGGTTCCCCCCCTTCTAGATGCAATCTCAAAGAGGGTGGAGGAGTCTCTATCTCACCTTTTTTTGGGGTTGTGAAGGTGCAGCCTTTGTTTGAGCGCCTTTGCCGCGATTCGGTCTTAGCGGGCCTAACCATTTATTGTCGAGCTAGTGAAGTGGTGGTCTCAAAATTTTTGTGAGGGGGCGGTCTCGATTTGGATGGTGGGTTTGATCTTAGTCCCATATTTCATATGGATGGAAAGGAATTCAAGGAGATTAGGTGTATCCTCCCCCTTTTAGGATTTTCAAAGGCATCATGGCGAGACCAAGAGGCGGGTCCGTAAGCGAGATAGAATCAAATCTCGCCGACCAACAAAGAGGGCCAGCTGAATATAACAATCCCAATAAGAAAAGTCAAGGGGTGCGGAAATTTCCGGTCCGGTGTGGGTTTGGGTGGAAATTATATTATGATGGATCGCTCTGGTAACCGTAAGGGTTGTGGAATTAAAAGGGAGAATGCCGGTGGTCTTGTTTTTTAGTTCTTCTTAGGGAATGCAACTAGTTCCAAAACGGAATTTTATGCATTGATAGAAGGTATTGATAAGCGAGAGAAATGCGGTGAGTCTCGTGGATTGAATTATTTGGTATCGGGGATGATGGTGCAAAGGGGTTGGTGCCAGGGTTTGTTTGGCAAAAGTGGTCATTTTTATATCTTTCCTAAGGAGTATTAGTGAAAATTACCCATTCATGGGGAAGCAAGTGCCATAGCGGATTTCCTAGCCAATCGGGGCCAAGAAGGAAGAATCTTCAACAAATTTGGTGTGGTCCCGGAGATTCAAAGTCTATATCGGATGATGCAATGGGCAGGCGCTATAGATTTTACTAGTGCGTTTTTATCTAATTTTGGCCTAGTGCTCTTCCTGGATGGCAATGCCGATGGTGGGGAAGTGCACTGGATTTTTTGGGGATTTTCTCTCTAGTTTTTGTATCCTCTTCTCCTTGAAAAATTTTTCCCCCTTATTATTAATATACATGACCTTTTAGCAAAAAAAAAACCAAGAGTCATTTTAAATAAGTTTTAAAATCTAAAACTTGTGACATATTCCAAGTGGGAGATTGTAAGATTTCCAATAAGGTAGGCTAGCATAGCCCAAGATTTATTTGCAAAATCAGTTTAGTTTTTTTTTTTTTTTTTTTTTTTTTTTTTTTTTAAAAAGGATGAGAATTTCTTTAAAAAAGGAAAAGAATTACGATAAAAGAAAGGAAATGGATTTTAACCTCCACCTTTGGCATTGCCATAAAGAGGAAAAAAACCCAATATTAATCAAATCTATATCTATGCCTAGACTAAAGATCATGACGATCTCATCCCTTATATGATTGGGAAAAATTACTTTCCCAAAAAAACCTTTTCTTAGCATCTTCCTTAGCTAGAAAGTCAAAATGCGTTTTCTTCAAAGCGGAGAGATTTTCCATGTTATGGAGCTCAAGTAGGGCTGCAATGAGTTCCTTTCCCTGCTCAACGTAAAGGGATGCTTCTTGCTTGGATAAAATGACCATTGCAGCAGAGTCACCCCAATCCAAAGAGCTAACTTCAAGGTCTTTCGCGACTGGGCCTTCCATTAGAGTTTTAAACTCAGCCATAAATTAATGGATACCATGAAAGTTTTGAAAGACCCCAATATAGCCCCATTATTTTTTCCCGGACTCCACCGAACCAGCTCTTCCGATTGCCAAGGAGCAACCATCACTACAAGAAAAATGGGCATTTGCACACTTTTTAGAGAAATATTTTTGTCTTTTAAATAAACCATTTGGGACGGATATAGTTTCATCGCTACATATATAGAATTTGGGACAAATATCTTATCGTCACAATATTTGAGACGGAATTATCCGTTGCTACAGGATTGAATTCTACATCTATTACAACGGATTATTTTTCGCCCTAAATAGACCATTGGGGATGGACGGAGTTTAACATATGGAAAGAAACCCTTTTCGCTATATTTGGGACGAATTTATCCATCACTATTATAATTAAATTTTACCTCTATCACAAAATTGTTTTATGTCCCTAAACAAATCATTGGGGACAAATAAGGTTCTTCACTTCTTCCAATCACGCAGTGCTTACACCAAAAACTTCCAAAATGTGGGATTTGGATGGAACCCATTTGAACCCCAAAGTGTTGGGCAACAAATGAGATCACGGGGTTTTTGATTTGATCATGAATAATAACATTGGCTCTCAAATTTTCTTTATTTTTTAAAAAACGAGAGAAGTCAAGTTGTGTACCTTGAAATGCTTGGAATTTCGTTCCCTCCATAAATTGTCCGTCACAATGATAAGGCCCATCGCCCAAGCATCCTTTAGCAATAAGATTCTCCTCTTTCTATTCCACCATTGAGTTAAAGCATCAATGTTTTCGATACCAGGCCAAGGAACACCAAAACAATTGAGGAATTTATACCAAATTTTCGGCAAAGCCATCTCAAAAAAGATGAATAAAAGTTTCAAAAAGGAGACAAGCAAAATTGCAAATAGAGATAACGGAATCCTCTCGCAAAATTGCATCATTAGTGGGGCCGGTATGAGGTGCCACCAAATGTAGATTCCCTTTGGGTTGCAATAAGTTATTCCAAACAAGGGGATAGCAGGAACTTTTGGGTTGCTTTCCTAATCTCCTCCCAAGCCGATAAGGAGGAAAAACCCCCAATGCGGCAGCCCGCGCCCCTATTTTAACATCATGGTGGGGCAGAAGATGGAGCGAGCTTCTTCAAAACATGCTTGTAATGGGGAAACCAAAAGAGGAATTTCCCAATGGTGGTTACTAATTAGGCTCGCCACCTTCAAAGAAAAACCCTTTTGGTGATTTCGGGTTGATGCTACAACTTTCAATGATTGATTTTGCCCAATCCAGTTGTCATGCCAAAGATTCCCTTTACCATTGCCAATAATCCAACGTTTTGCTTTGAACAAAACCCCAAATTTTTGCATACCGCCATACGGAAGAAGATTTATAGCAATCTTTGAGATTTCCAGGAGAAATCGAGCTTTAAAATTGCTAATTCCAGAGGAGCCATGTTTGATGTTCCACAATTGTTTGCAAAGCAGAGATTTATTTATATCCTGGAGGCAACAAATGCCTAAACCGCCTTCATCCCTAGGCCTGCAAACTTTGTCCCAGCTAACTGTCACAACCTTGGAACTGTCTATATCACCCGTCCAGATGAAATTCCGCATCCATTTTTCCATTAAGGAAATAAGGAAGTTAGGCCACCAATAAGTTGACATACTGTGAACTGGCATACCCTGGACCACTGAGCGCACCAATTGAACTTGACTAGCCATGGAAAGAAGCTTTTTTTCCATCCTGCCATTTGATCTTTCACCTTGTCGACAACAGAGAGCAAAAATTGTTTTTTCATCATACCTTTGTGTTTTTTATTTTAAATGTAACCAAGCGACGGATCGGGTAGCTACGGGTCGAAAGGAGAGAACTTTATTTTTTGCTTTTTTAATAATGTGAAAGTGAACCGATTAATAGTTGTGATCGAATTCTAATTACCGTCCTAAACATATGTATCTAAAATCAAGAATTTAAATACGCAAGCCACGCAATTAAAATTAAATAAATAAATACCTGAAAATAAACACCCAACGCAATTAAAAAGCAATAAAGGGAAAAAAAATGCTGAAAAAAAAAATAAAGTAAAAAAAAGGGGGATAAAGCTAGAGAAAACTCACAAGTAGGTTTTCACTTACCCCGAGGGATGCATCATAATATGAGCCCCCACTTGACCAGGGGTCACTTTACAAGGGTTACTCACATGGCTTTAGGAAAGGAAGGCAATTAAAATAAAAACAATAAAATGATGGTTCTATGGCTAGGAGGGGCAAAGCTAACACATACTCTAGCCATAAACCTTGGGGGAAAGGGATAGCAATAATGTAATGACTGAAATTAAAATCCTAAATTAAGAAAAAAAAGGGTAGTCAGAAGAGGGAACAAGAGGGGGGAGAGAAGACTATTGAAGGAGCCTACTTACTTGAACTTCAACCCTTGAACTGAAAACTTGATCGATTTGAGATACTGAAAGAAAAAAACCGACCCGAATAAACCAAATCTGAAATTTTGAGTACTAGAGAAAACAAATCTGAAGAAAAAAATTGAACTTAAAAGACATGCTTAATAGCTTGTTCTTGTCACCTAGAACTAAGCCTAGAACTAGAGCTTGAAAATTACAACTTTAATTGTTTAAACAATAAAAATAAAAGACTGAATCAAAAACAAAGGTGCTTGCATTAATTGAATAAAAATAACTTACAAAAGTGTTTAAAGCATAAACCTAGAACTAGAGCTAGAGAAAGAGAAAACTAGAGAAAGAGATAAAGCAACTAAGAAAAAACCATAGAAGAAAAATGAAGTCCCTCCTCCCCTTGTGTTAAAAAAATATTTTTTTTTATCTTGTTGATGAAGTGGAGGAGAGAGAAGAGAGAAAACATGTGGAAAGAGATCTCTCACGATTTTTCTTGCCTTTTTTCCTATTTTTCTCTTTCTTGAGCAAGAAACCCCCTTTTGGCCCGATTTTTTTTGCTTGATTTGGACAATATTCTTTTTTAATGGGAAATTCCATCCATCCCCTTTTTTTTTTTTTCTTTTTTTTCCTATTTTTTCTTTTTTTTCTCTCTTCTTCAAAGTTGCATACAACCATTTTGGGCCCGACCTCCTTTAAGTGATGATTAGAGAGAGAAAATCTTCTAAAAAACCTCAACAAAATGGCGCTAAGAGGTTCGAACTTAAGACCTCCTAATAAGCAAGGTTTTTGCACACCACAACTCACCAACTATGCTATGTGTTGTTGTTACCAAAATGAATCTTAAACCCTTTAAGGATGTGGTCCATCATCCTTGTTGGTATTTAGAATATTCATTATACCCTTGGGACAACTACGAGGGGTGGTCCGCATCTCGTTAAATTGATCCATTATTCTTTTCCTGGCCCAAAAAGAATAATCATTTGTACGGTTGACCAAACGAATGTGTACTTGCAATTGAACAAAACCATCTTGCTTAGAATTTCATCCTCTTCGCAACCATGAAAAGAAATAGGACCTCTTTATGTGTAAAATTGGAGATATAGCACCCGATAGTCCTTAAGGCCTTGAAAATATAAAACCTGTAAAAAGAGAGTAAAACCCAAGGTAGCTCCATTCTAAATATGTAAAATGCATGTTTTACTGCACTAGATTTCACATATAAATGTGCTCATCACTTTGAACATTTGAACCCCAAGATATATGGTAGGAAAATTGCAGACCGAGATATCAATAGCATCTGAGATATTTCTTATCTGAGCAGGGCTGATCTTCCCCATAAGGAGCTTGCTTTTGTCATGGTTTATCCTCGAGAATTTTGATATTTCATAAAAAAATCAAGATTCCTCACATATTTAATAGAAGCATTCATGAATATAAATATGTCATCAAAATAGAATATGGATTGGCATCGGCTCACCTCAAGAACCATGTAAAGGTTTGATTTTTCCTCGAACCATTCTCGCCATGCCACGCACAAAACCTCTTAAAAGAAGAATAAAAGAAGGGGGAGATCGGGTCCCCTTTTTTGCTAAAAGTATAATTTTATTAAAAGGAAGCAAAATACATCATAAAATAAATACAAGGACAAAGCACCACACTAGGGCAACTCACGACTCCACCTTGGGCATGGCCATCAGAGAAAGAAAACACCCTAGCAAAATCTAAATCGATGCCCTCCATGGGCCCACCCCGGGTCAATAATAATATGAC
The DNA here is from genome assembly GCA_022985045.1 of Macadamia tetraphylla. Lineage (NCBI taxonomy): Eukaryota > Viridiplantae > Streptophyta > Magnoliopsida > Proteales > Proteaceae > Macadamia > Macadamia tetraphylla. The sequence goes on along the minus strand of JAJSZK010000283.1, from coordinate 221 downwards.
TGGGGAAGGACCCCGCACTCGAGATACCCGACTTAGAAGCCTTCTTGGCAAGATAGTCGCTATAGTGTTAGCCTCTCAAAAGTGGAAATCATCCACGAATAGTCTCTAAGAATGGAAGGGCAAAAATTCACTTCTAACAAATAAACCAGGGGATATGGATAGTCGAATCACCATTACCACTACGAAAAGTGGGGCTCCATCCACAATCCTCTAACATTGGA